>CAUYSK010101027.1:0-30377 GCA_963575035.1 Avahi laniger
CAAAAGAGCAGAAAACATTCTACTATAAAGACATCTGCACTCGAATGTTCATGGCAGCACAATTCACTATTGCAAGAATGTGGAAACAACCCAAGTGCCTGTAAATCCATGAGTGGATTACTAAAATTTGGTATATGTTTACAATGGAATATTACTCAATCATAAGAAATGATGATGATCTAGTACCTCTTATGCTTTCCTGGACTAAACTTAGGCTCATCATCCAAAGTGAGGCACCTCAAGAGCAGAAGAAAGGGATCCATTTGTACTCGCCATCAAATTGGTACTAACTGATCAACACTATGGTGATCACATGGCAGAAATACTCTCCAGGGATTAGGGGGATGGGGGGGAAATCTACAACTAAAGGATATGGGGAGCACTAAAGGGAGGGAAGCGCACGCCTTTAACCTGCATATGGATGAAGCAAAGACATAAAGTGTAACTAGAATGTTTTTACCCTCACAATACCTTGGAATAATAAAAAATAAAAAAAATAAAAAAAAATCAACAAGAAAAAAAATCAAACAACGCCATCAATAAATGGACAAAGGACATGAACAGAAACTTTTCAAAAGAAGACAGAATACTGGCCAGCAAACATATATAAAAGTGCTCAACATCTCTAATCATTAGGAAAATGAAAATCAAAACCACAATGAGATATCACCTAACCCCAGTCAGAATGGCCTTTATCAAAAAATCCCAAAACAACAAATGCTGTCTAGGATGTGGAAAGATAAGAACACTCTTCCTCTGCTGGTGTACATCTCTGTACAATCTGTTGTACAATTAGTACAACCTCTGTGGAAAGTAATTTGGAGATACCTCAAAGAGCTAAAAATAGAAATACCATTTGATCCAGAAATAGCACTATTAGGCGTCTACCCAAGGGAACAAAAGACATTCTATAATAAAGACATCTGCACTCGAATGTTTATGGCAGCACAATTCACTACTGCAAGGATGTGGAAACAACCCAAGTGCCCTTGAATCCATGAGTGAATTAGTAAAATATGGTATATGTATACCATGGAGTTCTACTCAATTACAAAAAACAATGGTGATCTAGCACCTCTTATATTATCCTGGATAGAGCTTGAACCCATCCTCCAAAGTGAGGTATTACAAGAATGAAAGAATAAGTACCACATATATTCGCCATCAAATTGGCACTAACTGATAACCACTAAGGTGCACACATGGTAGTAATATTCATTGGGGGTTGGGAGTGGGGGTTGGTAAACTCACAATTGTATGGGGAAAGGGCTGCCTCTAATCCTGGCTTGGGTGAGGCAAAGTCATAGCATGTAATCAAAACGTTTGTACTCCCATAATATCCTGAAATAAAAAGAAAAAAGAAGCTTATTGGGACAATAATGATATGTCTTTTATTTTGCCACAGTGCTCTTGTAGTTTACCTCAAAGATGACTGCTATCAATTCCTCCCCATTCTATATGTATAAGCCTTTCCTAAATGTAAAATTGATTCTATTCCTCCACCTTCTTGAATTTGCATTTGCCCATGACTGTTTTGACCAATAAAATATGGTAAAAGTTATACTATGTAACTTCTGAGACTAAGTCGTAAGTAACCATGAAGTTTCTGCCTTTTTTTTGGAACTCTCACTGTGAGAGAAATCAACAGCCATGTAAAATGTCTGACTTCCTGAGATGACCATTCTAGGAAGAAGCCCATGCTAGTCACATGGATTAGCATCATGGAGAATGTGATACCTAAGCAGCATCCAGCTGTTGCAGCCCTCCCAGTCCAAGCACCAAATATGGGAATAAAGAAGCAACCATATGAGAGGCCACAGTGAGAATCACCCAGCTGCACTTATTAATCCACATAACTAGCAGAGACAAGGATTAATTTTCTTTTATGGCAGGGATTTTTAGATTAGTTTGTTATGTATCAATAGATAAACAGAAACATTCTCTTCTTTCTAATACACCTAATTAACTCCAAGGTATTAGTTTAGGAACGATTCAAGTATACTTTATACTCTTTCGGGTACTATTATACTTTCTTATTGAAGTGAAAGATATTATATTGGAGGAGTGCAATGTACTAATTTAAATAATAAGTAAATACAAGTACAATGTATTTGGTTAAAGGTGATGGAAGGATGTAATTATGTAATTATACATACAAAGTGAGGTATCACTCAGAAATATTTATGTGTTACATTAGCACAAATAAAATGTGTTAAATTGGTGGAATTACAAGAATTTGCCTTGATCTTTTAGATAAATGAATACACAGATAAAGGGGTGGAAAAAGAAAGATACAGAATGCTTACATTTTTGTGATCAAAATAATGAAGCAAGCCAAGATCTAGAATTTTACTGAATGAAGCAGAGGACCCAGACACTAACAGTCTTTGATGGAATCACCCCAATATTTCCCTGGTTTGAGAACACAATACTCATGATGATAACAGTCTATTTAATTGTTTAATTTTTTAATTACAGAATATTTATGGGAGTACACATGTTTAGGTTATATATATTGTCTTTGTCCTGCTCGAGTCAGAGCTTCAAGCATGTCCATCCCCCAGACGGTGTACACCACACCCATTAGGTGTATGTATATCCATCCCTTCCTCCTCCCCCACCTGTTCGACATCTGATGAATGTTATTACTACACGTGCACTTAAGTGTTGATCAGTTAATACTAATTTGATGGTGAGTACAAGTATATATAATTCTGCTCAGAATTACTAATTACCTCATTTGTGTGTGTATGTGTATTTTTAAATTATATATAATTATATATACATGCTTTTTGTAAACTGAAGCTTTAAGGGAAAATTAGCATGGTTTGCAAGAGGGCTAGAAGAGAGGAAAGGACTCTAAATCATGTATGAAAAGTTTTGGATGATAAATAAAGGTTACACACTGAGCCAGGGTGCTCTTGATCCTAGTCACTCAAAGTGTGGCCCCTGGACCAGCAGCACCAGCATTCTGGGAGCTTGTTAGAAATACAGAGTCTCAGTCCCGACTCCATACCTATATTCTTAGAATCTGCATTTTGACAATAAATCCAGATCACTCGTATAATACTAAAGTTTGAGAAACACTTATCCAGGGAATTCTGGGCATGGTATCTACCTGTGTTTTTTTTGTTGTTGTTGTTTTTCTTACTGTTATTGTCACAGTAAGTATAAATAAAACAAGTATCTTAGACCATTTGTGTTGCTATAAAGGAATACCTGAAGCTGAATAATTTATAAAGAAAAGAGGTTTATTTGGATTATAGTTCTGTATGCTGTACAAAAAGCAAAAGCATGGTGCCATCATCTGCGACTGATAATGGCTCCAAGCTGCTTTCACTCATGGTAGAAGGCTAAAGAGATCCCGCCACATGGTGAAAGCAGAAAGCAAGAGAGAGCAGAAATAGGTGGTGCTAGGCTCTTTGCAATTAGCAGTTCTTCAGAGAAATATGAGTAAGAACTCATTCATTACCATGAAGACAGCACCAAGTCATTCATAAGGGATCTGCCCCTATGACCCAAACACCTCTCATTAGTCCCCACTCCCACCATTGGGGATCAAATTTCAACATGAGTTTGGAGAGGCCAAATATAGCATGAAGTATAGGTAAATTCAAGATGTCCTACCTGTCCTTTTGTTGTCGTTACTGAAAGGAAGGAATTTTGCACTGGGAGCTAACAGTACTCAATTTATAGGATGCCTTACTGAGTTGGCTTAGATTATGAGCAATTATAGTAGACTGTTACTTCAATTGTGTTCCCTATCTCAACCTGTTACCAAAAAGTATAACATTGCACAGAGAAAGAAATGTAGAGTAGTCAACATCTTTCATCCATGCCTTTCTACTGAGTGTAGACTACTTTACAGGCTCCTTTCAAATTTTGTGATAAATTCAATCTCAGTGATCTAATTGTCCTCCCTCATGATCTGGTTTTCTTTAGGGATTTCCCTCCAGTCCATGAAATATGCATTAATATGCTCATATTGCAATTATGTACAGAGTACATGTCCTTTTGCATGGGTCACAAGAGGGGTTTGAATTTACTGGTTTGTGGTGACAAGAACCAGGAAACAAGGACAGAAACAAAAAGGTAAACCCTATGTGTACTGTTGTTGCTCGAGAGACGTTGTTTTCTATATGTAATGGCTAATAATCTCATTAAATCAAAATAGCAAATGACAGTGGCTACTAACAGTAAAAGAGATTTTAGTTATTCCTACCTGGCAGTGTATCTGGACCTTAAGTCTGATGCATCTAAGACCTGTGCTGTTTCTCTTCTACCCACTAATCCTGTAAGTCTGAGGCTTAGAATCTAGTGCCATTAAGGATTGATAAATGACCATACTGATGGTTCTTTGGTATTTCAAAAAAAATAGCAATTAATTACCCTGAGCCCCACATATAATTTCCATTGTCATTTGGAACTGAAAAACATTTCTAAAATTATTCAAATTATGTTGAATAACTTTTTGGCACCCATAGTGGTATTCTGAAGGATTGAAGAAAGGCAGTTTAATATCGTGCTTTGGAGTCAGGCAGATTTCAGTCTAAATTCTGCCTCAATTCCTTACTAGTTTTTTGAGTTCAAGTAATTTACCTATCTGAATTTCTAATTATTTATGAGTAAAATAAAGATAATATAGTGTGAAAACTAAAATGAGAGAGGTAAAGGATGTTATGAGGGTCCAAAAAGGACACTCTAACTTGGGCATGGGAGAAGAGAAATGGCTTCCAGAAGGAAATAAGATATAAGTTAACAAAATATACTGAATAATAAAAAAATTACTTAGAGAGCAGATTTTAAGTGTTCTAATCACAAAATAAGTATTTAATGTAACGCATATGTTAATTAGCTTTATTTAGCCATTTCACAATTTATACATGTATCAAATCATCATTTTATACCATATAAATATATGAAATTTTTATTTGTCAATTAAAAAAAAAGATCCTAACATTGGTAGAATCCCAAATGGATGAAAGGAATGGTGATAGAAATAGTATTTCATGTAGAGGAATTTGTGTGATACTTCACTTAGTAGAATGGGCTCCAGCTCTATCCAGGATAATACAAGAGGTGCTACATCATCATTGTTTTTTATGTCTGAGTAGAACTCCATGGTATACATATACTACATTTTATTAATCCACTGATGGATTGATGGGCACTTGGGTTGTTTCCATGTCTTTGCAATTGTGAATTGTGCTGCTATAAACATTCTAGTGCAGATGTCTTTTTGGTAGAATGTCTTTTTTTCCTTTGGGTATATGCCTAGTAATGGAATTACTGGGTCAAATGGTAGTTCTACTTGTAGCTCTTTGAGGTATCTTCATTTAGCTTTCCACAGAGGTTGTACTAGCAGTGTTGGAGTGTTCCTATCTCTCCTGATCCACGACAACATTTACTGTCTTGGGATGTTTTCATAAAGGTCATTCTCACTGGAGATAAACGATATCTCATTGTGGTTTTTATTTGAATTTCCCTGATGATTAGAGATGTTGAGCATTTTTTAATATCTTTGTTGGCCATTACTCTATCTTCTTTTGAAAAGTTTCTGTTCATCATCTGAATTCTATACAGATTCTAGTTATCAGCCCTTCATTGGATGTGTTACATTCAAATATTTTATCCCTTTCTGTAGTTTCTCTGTTCATTGTAATGATAGTTTCCTTGGTTGTGCAGAAGCTTTTTAATTTGATCAGGTACCATCTATTTATTTTTGCTGTTGCCGTGATTGCTTTTAGGGTCTTCATCATAAATTCTTTGCCTAGGGCAATGTATATGAGTTTTTCCAATGTGTTCTTCTAAAATTATTCTGGTTTCAGGCCTTAGGTTTAAGTCTTTATGTATCATGAGTTGATTTTTGTAAGAGGTGAGAGGTGGGGAACCTGTTTCAGTCTTCTACATGTGGCTATCCAATTTTTTATACTGTTCCAATATTGTCACACTAAGAAGATGGTTCAATAGTGGCTTAATAGGTGATTTTTAGTGTATTGTCATTTAGCCATTATCTATTGTGAAAATATTACTTTTAAATTCCATTTTCACCCTCTTAATGACTAAGTACTCATGGAGCCATGATAGTTTTAGGCAGACTGATCTATTTAAAAATGATACTTCCACTTTTTAAAATGATAGAATAGTACATATCTCCATGAGCTCATCTTTGAGCTCTTATATACCTGCATAAGAGTTATGGCATTTATTTTGTAACTGGAGACTTTTTAGCTGAGTTTCAGAAGATGGTCATCTGGACTTATATTGATGATCCCCTCTTGCACTTAACTCTTTACTGGATACTCCAAGCAATAAGAAAAGCCTAGCCTATTATATCAACCTTAAGGGGATGTCAAATATTTACAAGGTCTGGAGTACTCAAGGAGAAGGTGTGGGGACAATGAGGTTGTGTTAAATCTAACAAGTGAGCTCGGGAGTTCGAGACCAGCCTGAGCAAGAGCGAGACCTCATCTCTACCAAAAATAGAAAGAAATTAATTGGACAGCTAAAAATACATATAGCAAAAATTAGCCGGGCATGGTGGCACATGCCTGTAGTCCCAGCTATTTGGGAGGCTGAAGCAGTAGGATCGCTTGAGCCCAGGAGTTTGAGGTTGCTGTGAGCTAGGCTGACGCCACGGCACTCGCCCCAGGCAAGAAAGTGAGACTCTGTCAAAAAAAAAAAAAAAAAAAAAAAATCTAAAGTTCTGTAGCTTTTGACCTTTCCCTGGCCTTGGTGCCAAGCTTGGATCTTATTTTTCCTATAACAGCTGCCCTGTGGAAAAGTTCCAGTATTTACTGTTTTAAAAAATAGGAATGGTTCCATGTAAATGCAAATAAGTGTATAATATACAGGTTTCCATATAATAGCTTTTTTATCTAACAGCCTCATTTTTCCAGAGCCAAACTAAAAAACAAGAGGATAGCAAAGTATTGTCATCCTTAAGCCCTGGTACACTGCTAATTTATTCTTATTTTTACGTGTTGTTGTAACAAGGTTAGCATTCTGGTTTCTAACCCTCCGTAAGATTAAAAGCAGCACGTAAAAAAAGGAAGAGGAGCTGCTACGTTAATAGCAGCTAGATGTGAGAGCTGAAAGCTGACAGTAAGGGGAGGGGTGAAAGAATGATGAGAAGTTAAGACAGCAATCTGGAGGCCATTTAATTTAGGAGCAACAGCCCTACAAACACCTATGTGCTTTAGTAAGGTGAGGGTGGGGCTAGGTAATTTCTGTGGTTCTAGATTCCTCTTGAAGGCCAAAGTTATCAGAAAATGTTAAATTGATTATAGTCTCTGCTATTAATATATTAATATTATCAAGCACTATGCCAAATGCTCTACTTAAATTTATTTCATTTTCATAGCAACTTGGGAGGTAGGTGGTGATATTCTTGTTTTATAAATTATTTGAGACTTAGAGAGGACGTGTAGGCAGTGATTGGAAGAGCTAAGCTTAGAACCCAGAAAAATCTGGCTCCAGAGAACCAAGTTTTTTCTATTATCTTACATTGGCTCTTTCTCTATGACTTAAAACACTGGTCCTTCTCAGCCTCTTGGTCAAGTATTATCTCCCCCACATCCCTTTAAACTCATTCTCCTATATAAATTTTTCTTTTTGGAGACATTAGTTCATTGAGTATTTGAGCCTTTATCATGTACCAGGCACAGTTTCAAGTGTTTGAGATACAGCAGTGCATAAAGTAGGTTTTCTCTCTTGTTAGTTTAAATTCTAGTGAAGGAAAGCCGGTAAACAAATGAATAAATACGAAGAAAAATAAAGCAGGATAAGGGAATAGGGAGAGACTGGATTATCATAGAAAGCCTCTCTGAGAAAATAAAATCTGTGCAGAAATATGCAGGAACTGAAATAGTAAGCTATGAGTATATCTTGGGGGAATAACATTCCAGGCATGCAGAGTTCAGCAGGTTAGAGGCTCTGAAACAGGCATGTGTTCATTGTGTTTGAGAAACAAAAGCAGGCCAGTGTCGCTACAGATGAAGTAAAGCAAGGGGGAGAGTGGAATGTGGAGAAGTCACAAGGGTAGATAGGGACCAGATCATATGGGGCTTTATTATGAGTGAACTAGGAAGCCACTGTAGAGTTTTGAGTAGAGGAATGACATAATCTAACATCAATTATTAAAAAATCTCTCTGCCTGATTGCACAGCTAGGATTTCTAAAACAATGTTGAACAGCATTGGTGAAAGCAGATGACTTTACCTTGTTCCCAATTTTAGGAGGAAAATATTCTGTCTTTCACCGTTAAGTGTGGTGTTAGCTGTAGGGGTGGGTGGGGGTGGGGGGTGGGGAGGGGAATGACTTTTATCAGACCAAGGAAATTGCCTTTTATTTCTAGTTTATTGAGAGGTTTTATTATGAATGGGTGTAGGATTTTGTTGATTGTGTGGTTTTTTTGTCCTTTATTCTTTTAAGATGGTGTTACATTTATTTATTTTCAGATATTAAACCAACCTTGCATTCCTAGAACAAATCCCACTTGATTGTAGTATATAATTATTTTATATGGTATTGGCCTTGATTTGCTGAGGGATATTAGTCAATAGTTTTATTTTGTTATCTTTGTCTGCTTTTGGTATCAGGGCAATTGTGGCCTCATAGAATGAATTTGAGTGTTCATTCCTCCTCTGTCTTCTGGAAGAGTTTGAGGGATTGGTATTATTTCTTCTTTAAATGTTTCATAGAATTCGCCAGTGAAGCCATGTGGGCCTGGGCTTTTTGGGGTGATTTAAAAATTACTAATTCAGTTTTTTTTCTTGTTATAGGTCTACTTAGATTTTCTGTTTCTTTTTGAGTCACTTTTGATAATTTTTGCCTTTCTAGGAATTTGTCCATTTCATACAAATTGTTTAATTTGTCGGTAATTTGTCTTCTTTCTTTTTCTTTAGTCTAGCTAAGGGTTTGTAAATTTGGTTGATGTTTTCAAAGAACCAACTTTTGGTTTCATTGTTTTTCTATTCCATTGATTTCTTACCTTAATCTTTATTATTTCCTAATTTCTGCTTGTTATGAGTTTAGTTTGCCTTTTTTCTAGATTCTTAAGTGTTAGGCTTTTGACTTTTGAGGCACTGTGCAGCCTAAACCAAACTCTTTTCAGGCTTGACTACACCTGGAGACTATCAGTTTGCTCCTTCTGATGTAGTAGTCTCTGGTGAAGTATCTGGAGCTTCAGGGCCTAATTCTGAAACAATAGGGGAGACAAGTGATCTAGAGCATATGTGTGTTACCAACAGAAAGGGAGCTAGAGCTAGACCTGTAGCTCTGGGCAGCTGGGATCCTGCCTGCCCTTAAGTCGGCAGTGGATAGGCAACAAGGCAGGCCTGAGCTTCGAATATGAGATAGAGGGTGGTGTGGCAGGAAGTCAAGTAACACACAGCAAGCCAGAACTCCCCAGGCTTCTGAGGAAGGTTGCATGATACAGATCTGGAGGAGACTGCTGCCCATGGACTTCAGAGGCTTCAAAAGATGGCTTTGGGTGCCTTACTGAACACTTTTGTTTCCCATGGGATTCTAAGCAGAGATTTGATTCCATTAAATAAGGCTTAAAATGCAGGTCCCATAGGTAACATTGAGGTGGGAGCAATGCCTGGGCTTGCTGGACACACACTTGCAGCCTTTAGTTTCCTCATCTATAAACAAAGAATAATAGTTTCTACCCAGTCCACTGTATAAGGCACATTTCAAATAAGTGCTATATAAAGCTATTAGGTATTATACAAATTTAAGGGACTATTAATGTTAGTAATCATAGTGATAGGGACCTGGGACAGAGTCTGAGAAGGTCCAGGAGCAGTGGCAGTGCATCATCGTTCTTCAGGGTATGGGGATGAATGTCTGACCAAGGTGGATCTGGTAGCTTAGAAGGGCGGAAGGCTCATTATCTGCCAGTGTAATCATTGTATGGCTCCTAGAGGATTTTGTGTGGGGGGGTGGAATTTGAGGGAGGCCACCAGAAGCACCTGTTGCTATTCACTCCCCACATAGGGATTTTGGCTATATTTTATTACTTTGGTTCCAGAAACAGCTGGCTTTCTTGAAGGTTGCTGTCACAGCCAAGCAATAAGGTCCAGCTTGCTTAGGGGAAAAGAATAGTGTGCGAAGGGCTCTGGGCACTATTGAGTTCTGGGTCCCCCTGCTTCCTTCCCCAGTTTCCATTAAAACTAGAGAGGATCTTTCTGTCCCACTGGAACAGCAGGCCAGAGCAATTGATCAGCCAAACAGAAGAGGGACTGACAGGTTCTAACAGATCAGATCAGCTAGAGGGCACTTCTAGGGATGTTGGCTGTGGCAGTGAGACAGGATCCTGAGCTTAAGAATACGACCAAGAGATCAAAATCTAAGGTGGAAACAACGGATGAGGAAACCAAAGTCCGTGAGCAACTGTGGTGCTAGAACCCTGAGATGAGTAAGAAATGAATAAAAGGGACTTACTATCAAATGGGGCAGATAGGGGGGACACACCCATTTTATGAAAGACCTCATTAACACAAAGCAGAAATTGCTTCTTTGCAATTATCTGAGCCTCCACTGTCTACCCTCCCCTCATTGCCACCCTCTATACCCCCACTTTGTCAAGAGTTACCATACTAAGTGCATAGGGCAAGAGACTAAAGATACCTGTGGTGTAACTGGTCTTTGGGAAGATTAATTAGCTATGTCTTTCCCACCATTTTTGTATATTCTTTAAAACCTTAGGCCATATGATGTTGGGGAAAGAGAGGAGGTTTTAAAGCCACATTTACTAAGATTTGGATCTTTACTCTGACATTTATTTTCTATGTGACTAACTTCTCTGAGTTGTAGTTTCCTCATCTGCAGAATGGGAATAATAATGCCTACTTTATATGGTTATTGTGTTGCTAATAGGATATGATGAAAAAACTGCCTGTCCTGTATTGGTGTTCAACCACTAGTGATTGGAATAAATTCAGATACTAATGTGTTCAGTGTCAGATTGAAGTAGGAGAGTATGGTAACCCAGGCTTTTAACCGTGTTCATTATCTCTCAACCTTGGGAAAGCATTTTATTCTTGAGCCTCAGTTTCCTCAGTTCTGCAAAGAGGGAATGATGTAGAAAGTTGATTTGCAATTGCTAATGTCTCTTCCTATTCTGTGCCTCCAAAGGCACATTGCTCTGTGGGCCAAAGGGATTAAAGAGTCAAGAGGGACCTAAGGAGAAGCCTCAACTTCAGTGCTGCTTAAGGCTGCAACAGGGAGAGTTAAAAAGAAAGAGCCATCATCTATAGTATGAAGGTGTTAGAAGTGGCCAGAAGTCTGCTACAGGGCCAGTGACCTGCCTGCCACCCAGCATTTGGAAAAGAAGTATCCAAGAGAAGATCATAATGGCTTGGAAGGTTGGAAACTGAGTAGTTAGCAAGTGTGAGAAGGACCATGAGGCATAGGACCTAGTTTGTGCTCCATATTACTGGGTGTTCCCAATCAAGCTGTTTCTCTTTTTGCATCCTCTGTATCCCATCTATGAAGATGAGTTAGGCAGTGTATTCTCCAAGGTCCTCTCCAGGGATGATTTCCTGAAATTTTACTATCCACTTCCTTCTGGTTCTTAAGTTGTGTTTGTACCCCAGCTTTTGCCCTTGGTATTGAGGATTTCATTTATATGAGAAGGCTTTTCAGCCAGCCAGGCTTTGTCTAACCCTAAAGTATTTTGAATGCTCTTGGAACTACATTTTTAGGCCATTAAGAACCATTCAGTTTTCAAATCTAGAAATACCTTGGTCCACCTGATCCTGAAAGAGAATGCAGCAAAATAGAAAGACTACAGTATTTGACAACAGACCCTGAATTCAGATTCCTGCCAGTACTAGCATAAGCTTTCTGGACCATAACATCATCATCTGAAAGTGGCAATAGTGATAATAGAGTAGGCACATTCAAAATTATTGTGCAGAAGAGGAAAGAAAAAACAGGCCCGAGAGGTGAAGTCATCTGCTCGGGTTCAGGCTCAGACCAGAATCCAGGTCTCTTGTGTCTCATACCAGGGTGTTCTTCTCTTCTAGAGCCAAGGTCAGTTGTGCCCATATTATGTAGTAGCAAAGATTGGAACTGAAAACCTGTCAGCTTTCTTAACATCTCCGCCAACTGCCTTCTCAATTCCCCTGTGGCGTGTGTCAATAACACAGCCCGTACTTGTTTTAGAAACAAGTGCTCCATAAGCACTCCTGTTTGATTTGCTTTGGCTGGTACAGGATACAGATGCTCTTAGAATAGCACAACAGACTTTCCAAATCAGCCCATTCCCATTCTGAGCCACTCGCAGCTCTGATCTGCTGCTCGCTATGGTTTGTCCCCAAGTCTTCCCTACCTGTCACGTAAATCACATTTAGTCGTCTTTTGCTTTTGCCCTTTCCCTCTTGAATAGAAGTAACATTTATTTAACATTTATTGTGTGCATACTATGTGGCAGGTATTGTGATAGGTACTTTAAATAGATTGTCTCTCTTAATCTTTATAACTCATTAAGCTATTAATAGCTCGAGGGGGGGAAAGCTGAGGCTCAGTGCAGTCAGTGAATTTACTGAGGTCACATCTAGTCTGTGAAAGAGCTGGAGTTTGAACTCAGGTTCTGACCCCATAGACTAAGCTCTTTCATGAGTACCGTAAGTATCATACTGCCTCCCTGGCCTCTGGCCACAGCCCATCCAGGAGGGTAGAGTGTTCAGGAGTGCCCAAGAAGAGGCATTTGGTGGCCTAGGTATGATGGGAATATCTTTCATTCCTTCAGTGCATTTTCCCAAGAGTTTCTGCTCTGTTGGCCTCAAACCAACTTCTCCAGAACTCGGGTGTGGAGCTCAGAGATCCAAGCACTAACAGGCCAGGTTTCCATCTTCAACATGGAACAGAGTCCCTAGTAAAAAGCATACTTGTCATTTTCAACGTTGAGTGGGGAGAGTATCTCAAGCAATAAGCCTCTACTTGTACGCCTAACTCTGAAGTACAAGGAAGGAAAGAGAAAGGGTCTGTACACTTCAACCTTGATCAGCCTCCTCCAGGGACCTAACAGGAGAGGAGATATACACACATAAAAGATTTTAAGTATAAGATTGTTCTGATAGGTTTTCAAATCTGTACTCGCTTTTCAGTTTGAAAGCACTTTACCTTCAGAAATAATACTGTGAGGAAACTGAAGGAATCTGCCTTTATGTAGCAGAATCAGGGGCTAGAATCCCAAATCCTTAGTCTTTTTTTTTTTTTTTTTTGAGACAGAGTCTCATTGTGTTGCCCGGGCTAGAGTGCCGTGGCGTCAGCCTAGCTCACAGCAAACTGAGACTCCTGGACTCAAGCGATCCTCCTGCCTCAGCCTCCTGAGTAGCTGGGACTACAGGCATGCACCACCATGCCTGGCTAATTTTTTGTATGTATTTTTAATTGTCCAATTAATTTCTTTCTATTTTTAGTAGAGATGGGGCCTCGCTCTTGCTCAGGCTGGTTTTGAACTCCTGAGCTCAAACAATCTGCCCACCTCGGCCTCCCAGAGAGCTAGGATTACAGGCGTGAGCCACCGCGCCCGACCTAAATCCTTAGTCTTAATATTGCTGATGAGTCTGAGTCCTCCCTGAGAAGATTCTGTTCCTGGCCTTGGGCTTACCCAACCTTCAGTTGCAAAAGGGCAGGCCCTTAGTCTCTGCCCATTCTGAGCCCTCTCCTATCCAGTTGTCCCCCTCCTCACTGATTCATCCTCAACTGCTAGAGACTTCTTAATGAGACCCCTTCTAATGAGAGATATTTTTAGGCATAGGATAAAAGGAGTTGTTTTTGTCTCTGCATTTTCCCTAGGACCATTTGCCATAAAACCATGAAATTTTAGGATATCAGAATGGGAAGGGCCCTTAACAATCAAATTTACCAAGGAACCTTTTATTTAAACAACATCTAAAACAGCTGCTTTGGTTGAAGCAACAGCAGGAGGCCTAGTGGCTCAGCCTCCCCACTTCCCTTACCAAAGACATCCCCTGAGGCATCTGCCTTAAACCTGCAGGATTTTTTGTCAAACAGCACTGACCTGGACCAACTTTCTCATTTTGTAATTGTGAAATTGAGGTCCAACAAAGGAGAGTACGTAATGTGCCTAAGGTCACACAGTAAATTAGTAGCAGATGCCTTGACTCTCAGCCTAGTGTCCTTTCTACTACACTGAACTATATGTCATTTTTTAAGTGACTGCCTATAATACTTTACTGGCATCTTGTGCCTAGGTATCAGGCTTCTTTTGCCTCTTTACATCTGGTTCCTGTGAGGTAGGCAGGCAGGCCTGTGGATGTGTATCAGGGCATAATTCTCATACACTTAGCAAGCGTGTGTCAAGTTTTGTTTAACTGATTGGTGTGGAAACCAGCAGAAAGAAAGTGAGAAACTGGATTTAGGTTGTTACTAGAAGAAGGATTGCTGAAATAAGATTGCTAAATTAGATCGAAAATTGGTTAATATCCTAATGAAAATTAACCTTGGGAATTATTTTCTCTGCTTAAAAAATTCCTTTCAGTTTCTTACACATTAACTTCTAACTTTGCAGAGTTTTAAACATTTGGGCCCTAATTATTTATAAAGAAGTAGTCATACAAAATTCCATTCCCCAGGAGTGTCAGATGACTCTCAGATGCATAATAAATAATGTTCTAAGATGACTTTAAGAGTGACACAATCATCTTTTTGCCTTATTTCTAAGTTTGGATAATTTTCCTTAACACACAGCCACTGAAAATAATGAGAACTATTTGTATTAAAGGCAGCTAGAGCCACCTCAACTCAAGAAAGACACCTTTCTGCTCAGGGCATAGACGTGACCTCTTTACTGAAGTTTCTGTGGGTAGCAGCTGTCAGCAAGATCTTGAGTTCTCTCGTGGGGGCTTTTGGCCTTTGCTCATCCTAGACTTGTTTCTTCCCCTTCCTATGGTCAAGGGGCTCTTTACTTGCCCACAGTTGCCCTTGGGGCTATTATGGATGCAAAGAGGTTACAGAGTTCCACCTGGAGGAAGTTTATTTTGCACACAGAGCCAGTTCTACTCATAGTAAAGTAGGCATCTGATTTTCATTATGTGGTGTTCTCTCTGCACAGATTTTGCCCATCTTCCCATCCCCATTGCTACTACCCAAGGCCAGATCTTAATTATCTGTTGCTGGGACTATTTTAATTATCAGTTCACTTGCCTCTCTGTCTACCCTTGGTCCCTGAAATATAACCTCCTTTGTCTCTCCCTAGTTTTTTTTTTTGAGACAGAGTCTCACTCTGCTGCCCAGGCTAGAGTGCTGTGGGGTCCGCCTAGCTCACAGCAACCTCAAGCTCCTGGGCTCAAGCGATCCTCCTGCCTCAGCCTCCCGAGTAGCTGGGACTACAGGCATGTGCCACCATGCCCGGCTAATTTTTTCTATACAGATTTTTACCTGTCCAAGTAATTTCTTTCTATTTTTAGTAGAGACGGGGGTCTCACTCTTGCTCAGGCTGGTCTCGAACTCCTGAGCTCAAACTATCTGCCCGCCTCGGCCTCCCAGAGTGCTAGGATTACAGGCGTGAGCCACCGCGTCCGGCCTCTCTCCCTAGTTTTAAGGCACAGATTTTATTCCTGTCACTTCCCTGCTCATGAAACCTCTAAAATAAATCTAATCTTCTTAGCATGACATTCAAGGCTCTGCAAAAACTACACTCCACTTTCTTTCCAGTCTCCTTTTCTTCATGCTCTCTGTTCCATGGGGTTTCATAGTAGGTAGGAATATTAGGGAAACCAACTTTTGGACAGTGTGAAGGAAGAACTTACTGATCAAGTCTGCCAGTGAAGTCAGGAAACATTCTTTGTTTTGGAGCCATGTTAAGATACAATTCGATAAACATTTGTGCCAGGCACAATAATACGTCCTTAGGGATAAGAAGAAGCCAATCACATGGTTAAGGCCTTTGGAGCCCACAGTTGATTAAGAAGGACAGGCAGGTAAAGTAAGTAGATTACCACTATAGTGGTAATCACTGTTAACGGAAGCATGTGGAGTGCTTTAGCAGCTTGGAGGAAGGGAACACTAACTGAGAGATCAAGCAGGGCTTCACAGAAGAGGTGATACTTGAGTTGGACATCAAAGATGAGGTATTTGGCAATTGTAGAGGGGAGACTGTAGCTTCCCAGTAAAGAGACCAGTGAGGATAAAGGCACAAAGCCTTACATAGGTGTTTCATAGAAGGGAAAACAGTCCAGTGTAGCCAGAGTATAAGGATTTCAGGAATAGGAGTGTGGTAAGGGTTAAAGTTACTAAAGTAAGTTGGGACCAAACTCTGAAGTACCCAATGTTCCAGGCTCTCATATATATACTGTGTTTCTCTCATAGCATACAATAATGATTCATGAATTAAGCGATATATATTTGTCTATTTGTACATGTATATAGCTATGGTAGGATGTGTGTTACATTTGAAGAACCATTGAGACGAGACAAATATCAAAAATTGGAGCCAGATGGACAGGTTAGACCTAAGCTCACCCAGGCTTGGAACTTCTGAGATGTTCACCAGTTCCAGAAGCCCATAAGTTAGTACAGAGTAACAGCATTGGAAGGGACCTTAGGGACCAGTAGTTTATACATACAGCTTTTCAGTTATCCATTCAACAGATGCCTGATGTTGCTCTTACAGCTGGGATACGGTAACGGACAAAACAAGGACTATCTTCATGGAACTTGTTTTAATGGAGGAGACAGAAAATGAGTCAATCAATCATTACATAATTTCATACGTGTTATGAAGAAAGACAAGCAAAGACAAAGTGGCCAGAGAAGGTCTCTACAAGCAGGAAGATCATTTCTAGCTGAGAAAAGAGCAGGTGAAAAGGCCCTGAGGCAGAGCATGTTTGTAGAATAACTAGAAGGCAGCCATTGTGGCTGAAAGAGGCAGGAGATAAGGCTGGAGAGTGGGCAGCTGAGGCCAGACCATACAGGGCTCTGGGGTTCATTTGGCTGATGAGGAAATGAGGCTGGCTTGTAGCCAGGGCCCCACAGCAAGTTAAGAGCAAGGCCAGGATTAGTACCATTCTGGTTCAGCCTCCTTTCCTTTGCTCCCTGCCATTTTCTGTCTTTTGCCCAAGATTAACTTGAATCCCATTGAATACTTTCTCACCTACCTCACGCAGCCCTCTTTTCTAGCATTTCTTAGACCCATATTTGCTCACATGACCTGGCAATAGAGTGATTCCTAGACAGTTAAGGCTAGAGAGGTCCTTGGACATCTTTGAGTTCAAGCCCTGGTTTTAGAAACCCAGAGAGAGCAATTGACTTGCTTAAGGCCACCTATCTATTAATAGTTACTGGCAGAATTTGAGTTCCTTTCCCCAGTTCTCCTGCCTCCTTATGTCTGGCTCTTCGTTTTCTGCATGCTGCCTCTCTTTCTTCAGTTTCCAGTGGAAGGGAGTCAAATTGTGACCCACATATTTGGCAAGAGCAGCTAGCATTCCAGGGCCCTCTGCCTCCTGCCATTACTTTAGCTTTTTATTTGGTTTTTATCATCTGAATTTACTGTTTTATTTGGGCCAGTGTCTTTGAACTACCACCCTCTGGAAAGATAGTGGGTTGCTACTTCTGCGTCCTTTTTCGTGCTACTCCCACACCTGAACTGGCAGCCTGCTCTTAACCACTGGTCTATATTCAGGCTTGTCTTTGAAGCCCAGCCCCAGTCTTATCCCCAGAGAAGCAGTGTGGAAGAGGATAAAGTTTGGAGTTGGATATATTTGGATTCGAATCCCAACTTTGGCACATACTGGGGCCAGAGTAGTCTTGGACAAGTTACTTCTGTGAGCAGTTTTCTCATCTATAAATGGGGCTGTTATTAACTGCTTCATGGGGTCATTGGAAGGATTATTTGAGATATTGTATGTGAACACACTTTAAGCATTCTGTAAAGAGAAACTTGGATTTACTTCTCCTTAAATGCCCCCTGAAAGCCCTCTCCCTTTTTCCTAATTGTCTAATAGCTGTCGTTTCTTAGGAGGGTTTCTATGTGCCAGGCACTATGTTAAGCGTTCAGTGCTTTTAAAATACACTTAGGCCTGGACATCGTGGCTTATGCTTGTAATTCTACCATTTTGGGAGGCCGAGGCAGGAGGATTGCTGGAGGCCAGGCCTGGGCAGCATAGTGAGACCCTGTTTCTACAAAAAATAAAGTTAGCCGAGTGTGGTGGCATATACCTATAGTCCTAGGTACTTGGGAGGCTGAGACAGGAGGATTGCTTGAGCCCAGGAGTTCGAGGCTGCAGTGAGCTATGATTGTGCCACTGTACTCTAGTCTGGACAACAGAGTAAGACTCTGTCTCCAAAACAAACCAACCAAAAAAGCAGTTAGCACTGCGAGTGAATCTATAATTGTCTCAAAATATAAAGTTAAAAAATTTTAAAAGCATTGGTCTTATTTTTTATATATTTGTGTTATTCTTGTTGTATGTAGATAGAAGCTAGGTTAGAATTCAGTATATACCTATGTTCTAGTTGTTGCTGTTTGATTTTCTAGCTGTGTAAACTTGGACAAGCCTCTTGCCCTCACTTTTAGGTATTTTTCCCACCAGAGCACTAAAACTCAACCCTGTGACTATTGGGAAACCCGACTGACTTATGTGTTCACCTTCGAAAATGTGTCTCTGTTGATGACAAAGCAGTAGTAACCCAGCTGACCCTGTGTGACTTAAGACAGTACAGGAGGCAGAGAACTGAGTGTGTGCGAGCCATTAGATCAAGGATTGGAAATTCTTCACAAACCAAATACATCAAAAGATTTCTGGGGTAGAAGCTGGGGGTAGTGTTCATGGTGACTCCACTTAGGTTATCTTTTAGGGATAGATGATTGCCAACTCTGTTGAATGGCAGGACCAGCAATGTACAGCCACCCTTGCTTGTGCCTGGGCGAAACATAGTGTGTTGGTGGCAAGTGTCTAACGTGACTGTGTCTGCCCACAGGCCATGTCTGCCATTCAGGACCATCTGCTGGCCCCTGGACAAGGCTGTTATGGTTTGATAGAAAGAGCCTAGTGTTTAGAATTGCATAGACCTGAGTTCAAATCCCTGCCTGCCAATTACTAATTGTGTTCCTTAGGCTAATTCTTACTTTACCTCTCAGAGCCCGTTTCCCTTTCTGTAAAATAGTGCTGTTGATACCTATTTTTGAGGTTGTGAGGATTCAGAATAAGGTAAATAGGTGTCATACAATACTTGATACTCAGTTGGGGAAATGGCAAGTTGATCTATGACTATTAGCTATTTAAAGACTAGTATCCCTAGGAGACAGCAGTAAAGTCAGGGCTGCTCTGATTCCCTGACCAACCCTACCCCCACCTTCAGAAATGCCCTGGACTCCTCCTTTCCTTCCTCAAATGCAGGCTCCAAAAATGTTGGGCAAGATGGAGCCTCCCTGGCCAGGCTCTACTAGGTGTTACATCTGAGTAAGCAGGATTGTTACATGGCAGATACACGGGGGCAGGGCAGGTGTCTCAGGCAGCAGCTGATGAACAAAAAGCTTCTCTCTGTTCCCAATAAATTGGTCCTTGGGGATCCTAGCTTTGAAATTTTAATTGACAAAGGAAGGAAAAGATTCATTAGGCTCTGGACTCATTAAAATGCTCTGCTGCTCACCTACGATTTATTCTTGGCACTTCATCAGGAGGAATTAAGTAAACCAGTGGGCTGGGAGGCTGCTGACAGCAAAGTCCTATGTGCCAGGTACTGTGGGGGGATGGTGGTGTTGAGCCTTCTGTACTATGGAGCATACAGCTGGCTTCAAAAGCTCTTCACCCCTAGAATTTCGAATGAGTCTAAGTCTCATATACTGGTAGCACTAGAAGGACCTTCTGAGATTATTCATAGATGAAGCTCATTTATGAATGGTCCAAAGAACTGGGGCTTGCCCAAGATCACCAAGCCCATTAGTGATTGAGCTAGAATTAGAATCAGGCAGGCAGCCTGACTTCTAGGACAGGATTATTTCCCCTGCATCACTTTTGAATTTCTAGACCCAGTATTTCATTCATTCAGCCTTCAACAGATATTTTTGATACTGTGTGCCAGGATTCTGTGATAAACAATACAGACATGTGGGAGGAGTAAATACCTGACTCAGTATTAGGGTAGATTAGGAAGGTCTCCAAGTCTGAGGGCCGAACAGGTATTAGCCCAGCAAAGAGGTAGATGAAGAATGTTAAGGCTGGGGAACCAGTGCCTACAAAGGCCAGAGACTCAGAAGGGAAAGTTGAGTCTTGCTAGAGTGGAGGAATTGAGGAAGAGTTGAGAAATTGAGGCAGCTTAAAATCTGTGGAGTTTGGGCTACTTTATGGTTATAAACCCTGGACCTGGGATTAGGAGTCCTGGGTTTTAGATATGTTTCTGCTTCCAGTATGTTAATCATCATTCTGGTAGCATTTATTTCACATTTTTTAGGTGTGCCATGCTGGGCATTGGGGTACAAAAGTATATAAGAGGTATGTAGTCACCTCCCTAAGAGGTGAGATTGGTCAGTTTAATGAGGCAAGCAGACTAATAACCCCTGTAATAAATGAAAGGAACAGTTACCTCTGCTGGAGGAAGTCAGAGTTGAGTTGTGTGTTATTATCAGCATTTTCTCTGGGCTTTGATGATCTCACCTGTCAGGTGGTAAATAGCCACTGTCCAGCGTAGCTCATAAACTGATAAGAAGACAACTTTGTAATGACTGGTATTCGTTTGGCATTTTGTGGGTTATAAAACACTTTTCACATTAATTCATTGAATCTTAACTACAATCTTATGACTTAGCAAATTTCTCCCTAGTTAACAGAGGAGGAAACTAGGAGTCAGAGAGGTTCAGGCTTGTTCATGGTTTTACAGCTTTTGTTTAACAAAAGTTAGCATTATAAATCCAAATCCTGTGTTCTAGTTTGCAGTGCGGTGGATTGAACAAAGTTTGAAAAGTAGAAAGATGGCAACCTTTCTTTCTGTTCCCTACTTGAGTGGCAAATTGTTTCCTTCCTCCCTCTTTCAGAGTCACTAGAAATGTAAAGAATGTCTGCTGTGTGTGAAAAGCAGACCTATACTGGCTGGGGAGAAAGAAAGGGAGCTTATTTTAGGTCTTCCCCAGGCTGGACTCTGAACTTTTAAGACCATGTGCCCCAGAGCTCCCATCAGCTCCTGCCATTTACAGAGCACTGTCTCGGCCATTATCTCACTGGCTACTCATAGGAACTTTGTAGATGGGTAAACTGAGGTCCAGTTACTGAATTATTCATGCCAGAACCAAGATTGAAATCTAGGACTCCTGACACCAAACAGGTACTCTCAAGTCATAGAATGTAGGCTCCTTAGATTCAATTCAGTTTAAACAATTCTTGAGTATACTCCATGTGCCAGAGACTTTGCTATGGAAAAGAGCCTCTAGTTAGACTCAGACCATCTTGGTGCAGTGCCTTACTTAAGAGCAGGGGCTTGTGTTATTTACTTCTCTGTCTCCAGCCAGAGCCTAGATCCAAAAATGCTTTCTGTTGTTTTGGTCTTAGTCTGCCAGAAGCTGGAGGGAGCAGATGGCTACAGCAATGTGGGTCACGAGGATGTGATCCCAGGCAGGGCCAGAGGGTGATTTGAGAGCCCTGCATCCAACCACTGCTGTTTTTGTGCCTAGGCCCCTGCCAAGGTAGTCTCCATTGCAAAGCAAAATGAAGCTAGCTAAGCCAGTCCCATTTCCCATCTCTCATCTCCAGTCACCTCCCTTTGCACTTTCCCCTTGTCACCATCCCATATACTGGTCTTAGTCTCCTGGACAGATCTCATACAAAGGCTGCTAGGATCCACTGTCCAGATGACCCTTTGGACCTACTTCATAGGCATGTTCCAAGATGACGTTAAGAAGTCTAGCCCCACAGCCAGTCTGGCATCTCCTCTATCTAGAAACTCCTGGCTACTGGGTTCCCACTCACTCTGCTGTTTTTACTCCTGACTCCTTAAGAAGCAGATTGGCAACTTAATGTGACTCCTAAAGAGTAATTAATACTTAGAGAAATTGATGTGTCTCCTGTTTATCCAAAATCCTAACTGGAAAATTTTAAGGAGCACTATTGGGGGAAGGGGGCGGTGATGACTGGGAACTCTGCAAGAACCTTGAGCACCTTAGAAATCATGAACAGAAATACAACATTGATTCATGATGTTTCAAATGCTCCTAATAATCATACATTTATACATTACAGAGCCCTTTCATACCTGTTACTGCCTTTGAGCAACTCTGTGAAGGATTACTCTTCCCACTTGACAGTGTAGGAGACTAAGGCCCAAGGAGGGTTAGGAACTGTCTGATAATTATGGTGGCAGAACCCAAAATAGAACCAAGAGTTGGGAGACAAGTGGTCCTAGATTTGAAATCTGGTGCTCACCACTTTCTAGCTGTGTGACCTTGGGCAAGTTACTTACCGTCTCTGAGCCTCAGTTTCCTTCTCTGTAATATGAGGATAACAATATCTCCCTTTTATGGTTGTATAACGATTAAATGATATAATATATCGGAAATGCTGGCACAGTGCAGAGCAAGTATTAGGAGCTCAGTAACTGCAGGTTTCCCATTTCAGTGTTTTAAATGTGTTGTATTCTGAGTCTTTGAAAATTGGTACTCTCACTATGGTAAAATGAACTACATATAATAAATTCCATTAACCCAGAGTATCATTTAAGTGCCTCACTGGGTTAAGAGAAGTAGATAAGAGGGAAGCAGGGTACTCCAGGCACTGGCTAAGTACTTCTGATGCAAATCACAGTAGATTAGAGCTGATAGGGACTCTAGAGATCTGTCCCAGTGTGTCTCCCTCAAACTGTGTCTTTCTCAAAAGAGATTTAATAATTTGGGAAATGTCAGATTGAATAATGCTAAGTACATTTCTTTACTGCTGACTTCTCAGAGCCTTGCTGTCTGTGCATGTGACTCTTGAGAGGGGCTGGTTGTGGAATATGCCAAATTTTCTATTCTTATTTGACCTATTCACTAAATATGGAAGTTCTGTTAAGCTTCCATAACTTTGCTTATGCTGTTTCTTTTTTCCTAAATGTTCTCCGTCACGTGTGTGTGGGCTAACTGGAACTTACTCTTCAGGACAAGATCAGAACTTCTTGATGACTCTTTTTTGACTTTCTGTTCTCCTTTCCTTTCTGACCCTTGGGTAAGTGACATGACTCTGAGTTCACAGTTGCTCCTGTCTTAGCTCTTATCAAGATAAAACATAGGTTCTGGATTTCGTGAGATCTCTACCAGTGACTGGACTGTGAATTCCTCCAGGGCAGGGGTTGTTCTTTTTTAATCTCTGTACTTCGTACAGTGTCTGTCTGGCACTAATAGGTGCTCAATAAGTGATTTCTTGATAAATGAGTAAATAACTAAATCTTTTTAGCATGTTACTCCTCTGCCTGGGAACCTACAGTAGCTTCTTTGTGGCATTCAAAACTCTGCAAACTCTGCAAACCAGTAAACAAACACAGGAGACTTTTCATCTTCACATACATGTAAAAACAGCAATGAGGATTTCTTTTTTCCCTGCTAATTTAACCCCTCTCCCCCATCTGATGAGACATGATCCTGTTGAGGTTGCCACGAAGAACAATGTGAATTGGTACAACTCTTTGGAAAATAATTAGACAATGTATCTCAAGAGCCATAAAAATGTTCATATATTTTGACCAGTAATTCCGCTTCTTAAGAGTCTGTCCTAAGGAAATAATCTGGTATATACAATAAGCTTTCCCTCAGATGCTATTATTTATAATAGTGAGAAATTGAGGAAAGCCTAAATTACCACCAGTCTAAACTATGATAAGTATTCTCAGGGAAAACTTTGAGCTATTAAAACAATAGTTATAAAAATGATGCTTTTTGAAAACTATGCAGCTATAAGGACAAATATGTTATATGTATTATAATACTAATTGAAAAAATAGGTTACAGAATTGAGTGAATGTAATCTGAACATAATACACAAGAAAAAACATTGGAGGGAAATACACTAAGATGCTAGCAGTTATGTCCTGTAGAAGGGTGGAAGTCTAGGTGATTTTGTATGGTAATTTCAAATAATAAACACACTAAATAGTACAAATTCTTACTCAAATTATTGATTAAGAATTTTAAAATAATAAAGCAAACCTGATCTTAATTCTAGTTTTAAGCAAAGAAGTTACAACATGCCTTTCCCCTTCCTGGCTGGTTTTCTCATGTTCTTTAGTGTAGGGAGAGAACGTCTGAGAGTACCAGCTTCTTTAGGAATGGACCTTCTTTTCACACCCCCCAGGCCCCAGGAAAGTTGTTCCAGTTCCCATTAAGCCTAGATCATCTTCCCTTGCAGGATATAGCATGACCTAGAACAGATGATCAAGATAAATCACCACCAGGAAGTGTTCAGTGGCAAATGCTTGGTCTGTCTACCCTCTTCTCTCTTGAGAGAGAAAAAAGGAAAGGAAAAAAATTAGGATAGTTTTTGTAAATTAGTCTAATACCAAAGTCTAAAAGAAATCAGGCTAAAGAACTTGAAAGAAGTGAAATAAACTTCATGCTTTCTTTGCTTTGGTTTCATAGAGGTTAACGGGATTGGGCCAGAGTGTGTTAGAGCCATGCTACTCAAAAGTGAAGTTTAAAAAGCCAAACAAAACAAAAACATGGTCCTTCACCAAAATAGTTTTGAGAAGCACTGACTTATTCATTATTTAGTTCGTGTGACAATGTGAAAAAGAGCCTACTCGGTCTTGTCTATAAAATGAGATTAATGATACTTGCTTCAAGGAGTTATTTTGGGGACTATTTGACGGTAAATAATATTTTTAGTATTTAATATGTGTCTGCCACTGTGCATTGTATGTGTATTATTAATACTCACCTGCTATGGTAAGTTTTACCATCCTCATTTTTCTGAGACTTTGGATAGGTTGTAAGACTTGCCAGAAGTTAAACATGCAATAAGCAAGTAGGTGGGATTGGGTGGGAGCTATGCTCTACGTAAGGAGCCTGGCACACAGGAAGGCTCCCTTGTCATTAGAGGTAGAGATCTGCATTCTAATTCCCTAACATGTTTTTTGACCTTGGGTACATCACTTTCTCTGGATCTTAATTTTCTCGTCTACCCTCAGTGGCAGGGGGAGGACTATATTTTATTGATCTTTTGTTCCACAGCATCTAGCTAAACAGGCCTGGTATGTAATGGGTATTCAATACTGAGGCCATTGACTACACTAGTGGGTCTCTGAGGGTCCTTTCAATCTCTTCTTTCTCTAAACATCCTAGGTACTTTATCGACTGTTTCCCCTTCCTGAATGTCATATTTCCTACCTTGTCTGCCTGACAACATGACCTTATTTCCTCATATCTGTTTGTCTTAGGAGTCTTGATGCTGGGTACTTTGAGACAGCCCACATGGTGTCTGTGTTTTTACTTGTCTGTGAAGTGTGCCTAGGATAAACCACCAGGGATAACACAAGTTAAAGGGTATAAAGGGCCTGCTCACTAAGTCAGAAAACATTCTTATTCCATTCCTACCCAACTGGGCCTGGGCCTAGGGCAGCTCTGCTGCCAGCCCTGCCAGGCCTGAGTAATAGCTACAGCCTGGAGCAGGGTTTTCTATGAGCTCCATCGGGGTCTCCAGTAATTGGAACATGGCACCTTCCAACTTGTAATGGATGACAGAACAAGAGGGACATTTGTCACTGCCCAACTTCCCTGCGGGAAAGAGGCTCATAAGTCACAGCTGACAAACCCTTTGATGACTTTTAAACTTCATTTACAGAAAAGAATAGCTATAATCAACCAACAGCAAGCAGTGACTAATCTTGCCACATTATCAAGGCGAGGAGCCAGCCGCGTAAGGCTTTGAGGGTAAGGGGGCACCAAGCTCACAGCAAGTGCTGATTGGCTCTTGGACTTGAGCACATGCCTTCAGCAAGGCCCCATGAGTTTGTGCCAGAGGATCAGTGTTAGGAGGTAGAGGAAGAAACTCACCTCCAGACAAATACAGGGCACACTCAGCATCAAAGCCATTCTGAGCCAAGGTTAAGAGGACCAGCCCTGGTCTCACACGTAGTTGTCCCAGCTCTGCCATTTCCTGGCTTGAGTAGGACTAAACACCAAGCCTTAGTTTCCTCGTATGTGCGATAGTCACAGCACATCTCATCACCTGTCTCATGGCAGAATGCTTAGTGCAGTTTCTGGTACGTAGTGAGTACTCAGCAAATGTTGGTGGTGATTGTCATCATGATCACACATTTAGCCCCGGAAGGGCCTTTTGTGGTCACATGGTTCAAAACCTAATGTCATGTGGCACATCAACAAAGCCAGGACCATTCTTCCTGTGGGTGACGGGGTCAGTGGGAACAATCTAGTAGAATGGAAAGAACACAGGCTTTAGAATTAGAAAAACTTGGGATCTTTCATTTCTAATCATGCTGCCTACTGCGACTATGGACAAATTATTTAAGCTTTTTCTGAGTCTCAGTTTCTTCATTTGTAGAGTGCAGATGATACTATTTATTTCATTAGGTTGTGACTAGGATTATGAGGGATTATACCTGTAACACTTCCAACAGTGCCTGGTATAAAATTACTGCATATTAAATCATATGTTTCCTTTTTATTCTCTCTCAAGGCAAGAATAAATATGTATCTATCAGGGGAACAAGAGAGAGCAATGAAGATGTTCTCCTGTTTCAAATGTCCATTTCCAGCCCTGCTTACAGGAGGAAGGGGAGAATAGGGTGATCAAAGAGGAGAAAGGGACACATTTTGTACATTGTTCCTGTAGTTCTTCCTGCCAGACCTCTCCCTGTGTCACCACCCAGTGGGAATTCATCTTAAACTCTCTCCCCTTTGGTGGAGCCTTCTGTGATGCTCCTATCCCTTCTCAGATCTCCCAGACTGCTTTGCTTTAATTGCTTCTGGGGCAGTGGACTCCATCCCGAGGCACATGTGCGTTGTGGCAGGGGTGGATGTCCCCTGCTGGATTTGGGAGTTAGTTGAGATCAGATCCCAGACCAATTGCTAAATCAATAAATGAATGATTCATTTGTTAATACCTGACCCATAGTTAGCTAAATATTTGAATATTTATAATTGTGATTGTTTGGATAGAGGGGTGTTTGGATGACTTCTTTGGCAAAAATAAAGAGGTCGACAGTCATTTGTAGGTCCCTAACTGTAACTCAGTGTCAGAGATTGTAAGCCTAAGATTGTCACCTACCCACCCTTTGTTACCTTTCTCCCCATAGCTATGAAGGGGAGCTTGTCACCCAGATGCTGAGTCTCAGCCTAAGGCTACAGACAAGAGTGGGGTTAGTTTACAAGATGCAGGGAAAGTAGGGACTATAACCAGATCACACTGTGGGAAGAGATGTCTGAGGCCCAACCCTGCCACCTGTTTCTGCTTTGAGGTGTCCTTTCAGGGCCTAGCAATGCTACAGTATAGAACTAGAGACCTCATGGTACAGTTGAGGGGTGACAGTGGTTCAGCAAGGCCTGGAACCCCTCCTGGCCAGTGTTCTTTCATCCCCCAGCCCCATTCAGTAGTGGTCTGACAAGCATGGGGAGGAGACACCTTTATGAAGTTTCTAGGTTTGGTTCCAGATACTTGGAACAAGGAAGGGCATGCACAGCCTCTCTACCCCTGACTCCCTTATTTTTAGGCAAAGTGTGGAGCCCGAGGAGATGACATGGGTAAAGAACACTAGAGCTGGAATGTGGTGGACCTAGAGTGCCAGGCTAGATTCATTTGCTTTCATTGGGCATTTGGGTTATCCAGTTTCTTAATTTCTTAATTTCTAAATACCTACTGGTGCCAGCCATCATACTGAACACTTTACACATACTGTCTCCAGTCCTTACCCTAATCCCAGGATTGGTGTGTATAATTGCTATTTTGCAGTGGAGGAGTTTGAGGCGAGGTTAAGGAACATGGCATGATTACAGTCATAAGTGATAGGGCTGAATTAGAGCTAGTCTTATCTGACTTCAGAGCCTGTGCTGTGTTTGCTATTTTATGTGCCTTTTTCCTTTGTTATTAGGAAATGATCAAAAAAGAGATTTCTGGAAAGAGGACTGCTTGAGAAGTAAGTAGAGCACAAGACTGTTGAGTGCTGTTTCCCAGCCCCTCCACAGTGCCCACACGGAGGAGAATACTTAAGAAATGTGTGTTAGCCAGGTGTAGTGGCTCAAGCGTGTCATCCTAGTGCTCTGGGAGGCCAAGGTGGGAGGATCACTTGAGGTCAGGAGTTTGAGACCAGCCTGAGTAAGAACAAGACCCCATCTCTACTAAAAATAGAAAAAATTAGCTGGGTGTCATGGTGCACACCTGTAGTCCCAACTACTTGGGAGGCTGAGGCAGGAGAATCACTTGAGGCCAGGAATTCGAGGTTGTGGTGAGCTATGATCACACCACTGCAATCTAGCCAAGGCGACAGAGTGAGACTCTGTCTGAAAGAAAAAAAAAAATGTGTTGAATGAGTGAAGCAGGCAGGATTGGGTAATAACAGAAATAAGTATAATCCCATATCCTTTTATAGTATGTTACGGATGTGGCAGGACAGTTTAACATCAGTTAGCCTGTTGGATTCTTTTATCAGATCTGAAATCAGGGAAGCAATTATTTTTGTTTTCAGAGTAAGGATGATAAGGGTCAGGGAAATTCTGTGATTTGTTGCAGGTCACATGACTAAGAACAGCAGAGCCAAGGCCAAGCCTTCTGGACCTATAGCATGTACCCATTACACTTCCACTCATCCAGGAGCCTTCCATGTTCAGCATGCTGGGAGCTGGGATTTCTCACAGGAGGGAGAATGGTCAGGAATTAAAGAGCACCCCCTTGGGAAATTAGTCCTGTCTGGCCAGTAATGATCATTTGGGCAATGATAATGAGCCAGGGCATGGTAAGTTTAATGAGAGTAATGGATGTTCTGTCATTTCTGGCCACCTGGTAACCAGGAGCCTCTGGACCAAGGAGGCTCTGGACACTGATCAGTCTAATTGCTTGGCTTTCTCCAGATATAATCTTCCCATCACTGGTAGCTATTTTCCTGTGAAACCACCCACGTGTCTCCAGGGTTATCCAAGGGCAGAGAGCCAGACACAGGCTGCTGTGACCCTCATACCCATGCAGGAGAACAAGGCCAGAGGTATCCAGCAGTATTGGCCAAGACAGAGACTCTAAACGGCTTGGGAGCGTGAAGACCAAAAGCAGCACCTCCTCTTTTGAAACAAGCATTTCAAGAGGAAGGGTCCACTGCTGGGAAGGATTTACAGAGTCAGGAGAGTGGGCCTTTTCTTATAGTTGAGCGCCTGAGAGTTCAGGCTGAATATTAGATTCGATGATAGGCAGGATTGGGAGTGCCTTGGGGGGTGACATGGCATAGTCAGAGGCTTAGGACAGTTGTTGAGAGAGTGGCATGTATGGTATTGAACGAGAAGCTTGGATTCAGGTCCCCTAACTATTCCCCTCACTAGCTATTTGCCTTTAGGTAAGTTATTACTGATCAAGAAATGTGTGTTAGCCAGGTGTAGTGGCTCAAGCATGTCATCCTAGTGCTCTGGGAGGCCAAGGTGGGAGGATCACTTGAGGTCAGGAGTTTGAGACCAGCCTGAGTAAGAGCAAGACCCCATCTCTACTAAAAATAAAAAAAATTAGCTGGGTGTCATGGCGCACACCTGTAGTCCCAGCTACTTGGGAGGCTGAGGCAGGAGAATCAGCTGTTTTCATTTATGAAATGGAACTAACAATGTCAGGATAAAGGATATTGTCTTAGTCTATTTGGACTGCTGTAACAAAATACCATAAACTGGGTGGTTTATAAACAACAGAAATTTATTTCTCACAGTTCTGGAGGCTGGGAAGTTCAGTATCAAGGAACTGGAAAATTTGGTGTCTGGTGAGGGCCTTCTTGGCTCATGATCTTTTCACAGTGTCCTCACATGGTAGAAGGGACAAGGCAGCCTCTGGGGCCTCTTTTATTAATATAAGAACATTAAACCCATTCATGAGGGCAGAGCCCTCATGACCTAATCACTCCCAAAGGTCCCACCTTCTAATACATTGGGAATTAGGTTTCAACATATGGATTTGGGGGAGTGGGTACCTTCAGACCATAATAGATATAAACTGGCTTTGTGTCCCGACCCGCGGGACATACAGCGTGGGGTGGCAAGGGGCGGACTACCTGCCGGTGAAGAGAAAAAGGGGAGGGAGAGAGAGAGAGAGAGAGATGGGACAAGACACACAAAATGGAGGCAAGACAAAGTTCTGATCAAGCCTCAGCGTTTATTGTCGGGTGCTTGCTTATATGCCCTGGGAAGGGGGAAGGGTAAGTTCAGGGGCCGTGACATTCGCTGATTGGTGGTAGACAGGTGA
>CAUYSK010101028.1:0-126238 GCA_963575035.1 Avahi laniger
TGGGTTGCCTGTTTGCTCTTGTGACAGTTTCTTTGGCTGTGCAGAAGCTTTTTAATTTGATTAGGTCCCATTTATTTATTTTTGTTGTTGCTGTAGTTGCTTTTGGGGTCTTCTTCATAAATTCTTTGCCTAGGCCAATTAGACCAGGTATCTTTAGATGAATCCCACTGAAGGGGCAAGGGAGCGAGGGCATTTGCCCACCATGCCTGTCAGCCACTGGAGAGAGTTGCAGTGTGTGTGTGGTGGGGGGGTGGGGGTAGGTACTAATTCTCTAGCACTTCCAATTTGGGACCCATGGGCTCTGGCCACCAGATAGTGTTTAGACTGTTAGAGATCAGGCCACTGTGAACTGCACTGAGAAGGCCTGAGGAGCTATGGATGGGCCACCAACCACTGATGCTATGACTGGGAAGACCACAGCACAGTGAATCGGAGTCCCCAGGCATAACCCAACCTAACCCAGATCAGTGGGTAGGTATAGAAGAAAAGGAGGTGGGTTCCAGGAGAGAAAGCAACACGTGCCAAAGCTCAGAGACTAGAAAGAGCTGCACTGTCTAAGGGGAGAGAAAGAATTCAAGCACCTGCCACACAGGTTATAGGGAAACACTGTGAGAGGGAAACAGATGCTGGGAGGCTTCGAGATACATGTCACCTGTCTCCGAGGTCTGACCTTTCTGGCCATCTGAAGTCCTTGGGTGACTCATATGAAGAGAATTCTGTTTGCTAAAGGGTCTCAGACAATTTTGTTGATGTCATAGCATCTATAGCAATACTAGCTTCAAATGGACCATTCCGAATAGGGTTCAAGTAGAAAAAAAAAGTTCTTCTTTAATATGGGCAGCACTGACTGGCATTATCACAGAGAAGCCCACCAGCCCTGAAGCCCTTGCCCTATAACTCAAAGGTGAAAGCTGGGCCTGAGATTAGTCCTCCAGACTCCTCTGGGCATGTTGAAACATGCCCTCCCACATGTAGGGTTTTTGCCCATATCTAGGCTCATGAGGTCAACCGAGTACTCAGTTGGATCCTACACATCAAAGGAAAATATTTTAACACAAAGAAAAGGACATATGGAATGAAAAAAAGAGTCTGCAACATTGCTGGCTTCTGGAGGGCAATGGGAACAGGGCCAGCTCTGACCCCAACGTCCTTACCACTCACACTGAAATTTCAAAATCATTCCCAAGTAGCAGTCAACCTTATCCTCAACCTTAAGGAATTTAGACTGTAGCTCAGGGTCAGTGGTAAAAGATGTCTAGAATGCTGAGAAAAATGGTTCACTTGCATATACTCAGGAGGTATACTGAAGTGAATGGGCATGATGATGATTATTTTTTAATGAAAACCAAGCAAATTATCCTCTGTTGTATGTACCCACGGAAGGAGGGACTTGGATTCTTTTCTTGCTTGAGATCCCCTCTTGGAGCCCCCTCTTTGCACCGTGTGGGTCCACGTCAGCTCTTGGTTTATAGCTTGCACGTCCTCCTCACCTGAGGGAGCCTTCCTGCCAGTCCTGTGGTGTAGGGAGAAACTAGAGTCAGTAGACTTGGGTTCAAGGTCTGACTTGGTTTCTCAGATCTCGGAAATTTACTCAGCCCTATGAAAATCAGTTGGCCCTTCAAAGGCCCAGTACTCACATCTTTAAATAGGGCATGAAGTAATGCCTCCTTTGCATTGCTGTTGTATATTCGATCTTGTCCAGGTACATATCTGGCACAAATCCGGCTCCAACACTGATATCTGCTGAGCTGTGGGCAAGTTACTAAGACTCTATCAGGTTCAGTTTCCTCGCCGCCTACCTTGGAGGACTGTTACGAGGATCAAATAAGATAATAGAAGTAAAGTACTAAGCATAGGCCAAGTTCCCCCAAAATAGCCACATGAACCTATTTTTAGTTAAGTGAAGATGCATGCTGTGGCTGCTCAGTAAGTGCGCATGCATTTATCTGCCTAGACTCTCACTGATGGACACTGGGCACCTTTTCAGCTAGATTCCTAGTTGCAGACAACAGTGTATAGATGCTCCAGTGAGTTTGAGCAGAAAGGGATTCAGTAAGGGTATTAGGATGCTCACTGACCTCTGGGAAGTCACGTATTTAGGTGCAGATGCTACTCAGCCATTAACGGGATATCTGGAGATGCAAGGAAACCTCCCACCAATTTCAGCAGAGGTGCTGCTACCTGCTACTCAGTACCCACGATGTTAGGGTCTGGACATGTGAAGCTCCAGCACAGCTACCCCATCGCTGTGTGCAAGGTCTCCACCTCACGTTGCTGTAGGCTGTAGTGGGTCACATGGGAGCCTGCATTCCAGGGGATGCCGGGAATACAGCGTCAGCTTTCTGGCTGCCGCAGCATTGGAAGGTGCGCCAGGAAGGGGTGGGAATGGAGTCGCAGCTGCTCTACAGGTGTAACCTACCTGCTCCTCTACCTTGGATGAGTTCCGGGAAAGAGTGAACACCTTGGTTCAAAATGCTTATTCTAGAATGTTCGATTCAGAAATGCCTGCAAAATGGATCTTCAATAGTTTTAAAAAATAGTGATAATGACTTCAAGTCTGTGAGAATATTGCTTGGAATTACTTTTTCCTCCTCAATACCATTTATTTTCAAAATACTAGGAAATTTTGTCTTGAGTATTAGCCTAATTCTCCTGGAGAAAGCTGCTCACCTAGAGGGGGGAAAACATTTCCCAGACACTGCCAATTGGGAAATACCTAGACTTGACAGGAGCTTTTGGTTCAGGCCAGTGCTTGGGCTGCAGGGCCAGCTGTCATTTTGTGAAAGGTGTTCTGCTATTTCTGTATGACTCTGAGCACTGACCTGTCCCCAGGGGTAGGCCTGCTGTCCTAGGATGTCCCTCGGAAGCAGGGCCTGGGGGATTTGGGGGAAAGTGTTTGGTTACGTGGGACTGGAGAGTGGGGCCAGAGGAGCAAGGAAGAGCAAGGTCAAGGCTCTGGAGTGGGGCAGTGGCTCCACCCTGCCAGGAGCTCAGGGACCAGGCAGGCCACAGCCTAGAGCTGCTCTCCGACAGCCTGAGGACAGCTCCTTCTGAGAGAGACAGATAATGGCTGTGGAGGGCACAACCACCCGCGAGCCAATGCACATGACAGTGGCCGAACATCCGAAGGGTGTCTGGCAGCCTGGGGACGGCCTGCCTATCAATGTGATGGGTGAGTGCGTACCCAGACACAAGCAGTAACATCGGGAGTAGCTACGGCTCTGGAGGACCCATTGTGTGCCAGGCACTGTGGAAAGAAACCAAATGACAGGCTTCCTCCAATGACTTCAACAGCCCCATGAAACAAGAGCCAGTTATACACATGAGGTGACTGAGGACAGGGAGGCAGAGCAATGTGCCCACCCCAGCAGGTGGCCGGCTCCACCGCTGGTCAGTGCTGGAGTCTGGATTTGAGCTGGAGTCTACCTGTCTGCATGTGTTTCCTCTTAACCACTGACATCTCCGAATAGATGATAGGTAGACAGGCAAATGAGTGGACGTAATACTCTGTACACATGTCCACATCTATGTGTGTATATACAGATAAACATAGATTTGGGGCCTTTCCACCTGTTTTAACATTGAGGTTTTATAAATGGTAAGGAAATGAATGCCATCCCCTATTGCCTTCGTACTTACTGGGAACAATTTTTTCTCTGTTACACACTAGCAAGAGTCGTAAGGGCTTTTGGTCACACAAAGGCAAATAAACAAGTCCCTGCCTGAATGCAGTCAGTACGTTAGACCACGTGTGGCACCGGGGTGGTGGGAAATCCTGCAGGCTCCTGGAGTGTGCTCGGAGGAGTGGGGTGAGGCCCAGCTGGGGAGCACGCAGCCTACACACCCATGACGGAAGGAGGGATCCTGTCACTCACAGGTGAAGGCCGGCAGGGGCCTGGGGGAACCTGAGCCCCACCTGAGCCCCTCTCCCTTCACGGTCCCACTTAGGGGAGCCACAGCAGGGCTCTGAGCACACGGAAGCCCTCACCAGAGCCTTGCTCCCCTGGATCCACTTGGGAAGAGGGTTTTAAGAAAAGTGGTGCATTCCCTGTTGCTCCTCTTACCCAGCACACAGGGAAGTGGCAAAGTGGCTCCGAATAGGCATGAAAATTGAGCAGTGCTCCCTTCCCAGCTGAGGGGGTGCACGTGTACATGCGTGTGCACGTGTGTACACACATATGTGCATGCAAATGCGTGTGCATGTGCCCGTGTGCCTGTGTGCATATAGCTGTGGTGGATTGACGTATAATTAGCTGCAGAAGCTCAGGCGCACCCCCAGGTTTGAATAGGATGCCCAACCAAGTGCCACCGCTGAGCCTGGCATTTCCCCAGTGTCTGGTGTGTTGGCACTTAGAACATTTCTTGATTGATTGAGTTTTCCAAGTATCCTCCTTGAGTGATTTATGCTGGCGCTTCCCTTTGCTCCCAAGGTGAGTAGACATGAAATGGGAGCTTCTTATGGGAGTTAACACAGCGTGCAGAGGACACAAGCTGACGGGAAGCTGCAGGACCAGGAAAATCACACCAACCCTCTGCTCAGATGGTCCTTGATGTTTTTGCCAGGTGGGGATTCATGTTTGAGTTACGTTGGGGGAGGGCTCTCAGACAAACGGCAGTGAGGGAAGGAGGAGGGGCAGGGTAGGGGTGGACTGAGAATGCATCGGAGCTAGAGCCTGGCTTCAGCCTGGTCCTCTGGGAAACTTTGGAACACACTGTACCACAGTCTCACTTTGGGGCGAGGGGCTGGCCTTTTGTACCCTGAGCCAGTCGCTGACTAAGGTTATTGGGGGACATGGGCTATAATCTCCTAGGAAAGGTATTTCCACGAGCCAATGACAATCTTCCAGAGAAGGGAGCAGCTCTGAGCTGAGACAGCATACTCACCCAGCAGCTAAGAGTTGAGCACTGTCCAGAAATGGAATCTGAGTTTTTCAGTTAAGGACTAAGCCAAGAGTAATAACTAAGATTGACAATAGTGGTTTTGGTGTAACTTTATGGAATCCCCACATAACCTGGTAATTTTTATTACTTACAAATGCTAAGAATTTTTTGAGTAAATTATCTCCTGTTCCATCTTCTCCCCAACAACATAGGAGCTGTTTTGATGGTATTTGTCTGTTGACTTCCAGTTTATTGACAGGAGAAGCATCATTAATTAAGGCATACAAATTCCTTCATTAAAAAAAAATGAGAGCCGGGTACGGTGGCTCACGCCTGTAATCCTAGCACTCTGGGAGGCCAAGGCGGGTGGATCGTTTGAGTTCAGGAGTTTGAGACCAGCCTGAGCAAGAGTGAGACCCCGCCTCTACTAAAAAAATAGAAAGAAATTAGCTGGACAACTGAAAATATATAGAAAATTAGCCTGGCGTGGTGGCGCATACCTATAGTCCCAGCTACTCGGGAGGCTGAGGCAGAAGGATTGCTTAAGCCCAGGAGTTTGAGGTTGTTGTGAGCTAGGCTGATGCCATGGCACTCTAGCCTGGGCAACAGAGTAAGATTGTCTCCTCCAAAAAAATAAAAACTAAATAAATAAAAATGAGGTTTCTTATTTTAAGAAGGCATTCAGAAGCAAGAGGTGAGTTAAGACTCGTCGTAGCATTTGCATTCTCAATCCTCCTTTTACAGTACATGTTTTGCACTTCTTTTATGAAATTTATCCCTAAATATTTTATTCATTTTGATAGTAGCATAAATAAAATTATTTTCTTAATTTCATTTTTAGGTTGTCCATTGCAAGTTTGTAGAAATATAATTCACTTTTGTACATTGATCTTGTAGCCTGAGACCTTGCTGGGTGGAATTAAATCTTGAAGCTAGTCCTCGGAGTTCTCCTGGGCATCTCTGTTCTGTGCCCCAGTGAGAGATGCAGGGAAAGGTGTCAGAAGGCGCTAGAGGTTACTTTTCTCATTGAAAGGCAATCAGCGTTAATTATTCCACAAGGCCTTTGGACAACATGAGGCAGGAATCAAAGGCTGCTGGCCAGATGAAGCAAAGTTTTCAGCAAAGAGAAGCCACCGCACCCGGCGAGTGCATGGAGACACTGGTGTCAAGGGGCAGAGTGGTGTAGAAAGCATCTGTGAACTCATGGGAGGGCAGCAAAGCCTCCTCGGAAATCACCAGGTGAGGACTGTCATTTGACTAAGAGACAGAAAACTCACAGATACTCAGTAAAAAGGGCCAGAACTAGGGAAATTAATATTCAATTCATATCATTCTTGGCCACAAAAAAACTATCCCCATAGCAGAGAATAAAAGCTGGGCTTGAGTGGAGGCAACCCCACAGCTGTGCTCGGATGGTGCCAGTCACTCACTGGTTCCCCTGGAGGAGCCACAGGCGATGAGAAGGACCCACCGTATTGTACTTGGTATTTCATTGTCTCAGTGAGGACTGTGCTGCAAGGAGAACCTCAAGCTCTCAGGGCTTCAAAGAGCAAAGACTTGTTTCTTGCTCACTTTGTGCATCTGCCATAGGTGGGCACGAGGTGGCGGTTTCCACTCATCACAGGGACTTATGGATCTGAGATGACAGAAGTTTCATCCCCTCGAATGGCAGTGACTTCTTTCCAACAGATGATCCCACACCACAGAGATGGGGAAAGGGGCACAGCTAGTCACACACCATCACTTAAGGCTGCGGGCCCGAGTGACACGCGATGTTCTGCTCACATTTCATTGGCCAAAGCAAGTCACATGATGGTCTCTAATTCCAAGAGGGTGCTCAAGTTCCACCCCAATATATGTGCCCAGAAAGAAATCCTGAATATTTGTGACTAGCTCCAGTGACTATTAAAAGCCACTCTCCTGGGCACTAAATATTTGATTCCTATTTCTTCCTACATTTGTTTTCCAAAGCAGACAAGTTAGAAATTTGACAGTTATATTAAAGGCAACCCTAGCGAACTGGGAATTCCAAACCGGGCAGTGGCCAGGCAGTCCTGTTTGCTCTCTGCCCTGGTTTTCACTTTGCTTCTGTTCGTGGGATGATCCAGGCTCTCAGGTACCACTGTGGCCAGAGGAGGAGCTGGAGCACAGGCCTCCTAGTGGGGGCCTTCATCTCTAAAAATTCCTTAAAGTCTAATTTCAGTTTGAACTTTTTTCCAATTCTTCTTAAAGCCACCAAACAAAATTAGCTCTGTCTCAGAGTGGAAAGAGAGACAGGAAGCCCTGGAAGAGAGAGAAATCCCACCCACCCCTAAACCTCAGAAGTTTATGGGCTTGGATGACTGAGCCCAGGGGCTGGGAGCCACCCAGGCACCAGCGCCAGCTTGGCTCTGGCTGTGAAGTGAGCTCAGCAGAGGTGGCCAGAGGCTCTTGCATCCCTGTCCCCTCCACCTCTCTGCTCCTCTGTCAGGATGGGCAGAGAAGGCAATGCCAGGCATTGAGAGCTCCGTCTGCTTCCCGTCTGGCCATGTGCTACTGGGCTCACTGCTCACATGCCAATCAGCACCCACGTTGGTTGGTGAACAGCCCTGATGACTGTTGCTGTTTTCCAACTTTTCTGCTGAAGGATGCAATGCTGTTGCTCCTCCCAAGACCTCTGGGTAGATGGTTTTGTGGGCTAGGTCATTGTTTGCTCAACGGCTTTAACTGATATAACCCGATTCGTAATTTGGACAGATCTAGATGCCTGTCCCTTGTGACTAGATTATACACAAGCAATAAAATCAAAGATTCCTTTAGCTTCCTCAAATTCCTTGAATACAAAAACACAATCATCGCCATGGGCGATCAGGGAAGCCAGAGCCCACATTTCTTTTTGTGGCTTAAACACGTGACTTCAGAGGGATGCAGGAATCTTATATTCCAGGAGCAATTTGATCTGCTGATTTAATCACTCAACCAAATGAATCCAAATGTTAGAAAAATTCAAGCCCATTTGAAGGAGGAGGGTGGTTTCTCATAAAGCAGTGAGTTGTCCTGGCTCCTTAAGCTGGTTGAGAACAAGTAAGGGGTGTTCTGCCAATTTCCCTTTAGCAGTTCATAAAAACTTGACCATGCATAATAAAGCTTACATTTACATAGCGTGCCTGAGTTTCCAAAGTGCTCATAGGTTTATTATTTCAATCACGGTTCCTAACAACCATTTTGCAAATGAGGAAACTCAAGGTTAACAAGGGTAAGTGATTTTCCCAGAGTCACAAAGCTAGGCAGGGTCAGGCTGGGGTCTAGATCCTCTGAAAATCCCCTCATCCTAGCATGGAGCTGGGTCCTTTCCCTGGTGTTCCTTCCTCTGAGGCAGGATATCAAGTGGAGACCCATGAGAGTCCAAAGGTGGGAACAGATGACCAGCGTCCCCTGTGCTGTAAGAAAAGGTGGCAAACCATTCATGTAGGACAGGTTAGGCAGGATCCCCAAACTGTCTCTGCAACTGACAGCTATCTTCAACCTCTACATGTAGGAAAAATGGGGGGAGGGGATGGACAAGGGGTTCAGTGGACATCGGTGTCACATAGCTCGTTGTAAGGAGTAAATGAGATGATGCTATGTGCAAGCTCAATAAATATTGGTTCCCTCCACATCTTGGGGTCAAGGCGAGGGAATGAACACCAAGTAACCATCAGGACTGTGGGCTCCATTCATAGGACTGAGCTTTGCTTTAGTTACTCCTCTTAAATTCCTACTGAAAACTTTCCTAAGTGCCCCAGACTCTGCTAGGCCTGCAGCTCTGCTCCAAGAATGAGGTGTCCCATGAGTTGTTTGAACAGCCCTTTTCTCAGGCTCCGGAGTCTTGTCCCTGATCCTTTCTCATGGAAACAGGACTCCCAGAAGGGCTGGCCAGGTTGGAATAGAAGCAAGAGAAAGTTACAAGTCCCTGCCCTTCGTGCTGCATCACACTCTCCTCCTCTTGCCCCCATCAGATGTCTTCCTGTCTGGGAGACAAGAGAGGAAATAAGCCTCAGATCATAGCTTCCCACGTGGTTTCAACTGGCTGCACTGAGCTCCCAGGCCTGTCAGTGATCAACCAGCTGAGGGCCAGGCCCAAGTAGGCCCAAATCAGTAGCAGGGACCTGGGTGACAATCCACTGCCAAAGGCCAGCAGAACTCGTTCATGGTTCCTACCCACAGGAGAGGAAGCAAAAGAAGGGATGTGGGGCTCGAGTCAGATCTGCTCTGGCCAGCGCAGCCTCCACTGGGAAGAACTCAAGAGCAGAGTGTACACTGCAGGACCTGGGGACACACTCCCTCCCTGCCTCAGGATCTCAGCATGCTCTGGAGAACATGCAGCTTTGGCCAACATGTGGCATCTGTGACAATGTGTGGGCTCTGCCCTCCAGGGTCCTCTACACCAGACACATGCTGGAATGCCACCCTCTCCTCCGTTTTCCAGATACTTTGCCAAAGAAGCCACTTCATACAGAGACACGAAAGAAAGAAGACGACACAGGGAAGAGCTGGTTTCATTCTCTGGTCCCACGTCTAAAATGATTTCCCTAGGGTAGGGCCACCCAATAGAAATGTGACTTAAGCCACACATATAATTTTAATTTTTCTAATGTCCACGTATAAAAGGGGGAAAAGGTGAAATTAATTTTCCTGATAAGTTTTACTGAAGCTACTATATCAAAAGCATTACCATTTCAACTTTTAATCAATATAAAGCAAGTATCAATGAGATATTTTGCATTTTTTCTTTTTTTTGCGTACTGAGTCTTGGAAACCTGGTATGTGTTTTACATGCACAGCACATCTGGATTCCAGCCAGACTCATTTTAAGTACTCAGTAGCTGCATGTGGCTGTAGCTTCTGCCCTGAATCACTGTCTGCTTTTACCTGGAAGGTGGCTGTCAATCCCTTGTCATAACCGTATTAAGTGACCGAACCTTGTATCTGCAGAAAGTTTACCCTACCTCAAAGGTCTTTCATATTCTTCAATCCATTTGATCTCATTTGAGCTAGTTTTGATAGTAGAAACTGAAGCAAAAAATGATTAAGCATCATGTAGGCAGTTGGTGGTAGAGTTCGGTCTCCTAATTCCTCGTGTAGCAGATTTCCTTCCAGAACCACAAGGGAGAACACAGTACCATGTTCTGAGTTTACCTGGGCTGGGAAAAGGAAGTGGGGAGAAGTCAGGGTGGCCAGGAAGGTGAAAAGAGACAGGCCAGATGTATCTGTGAGCATAGAAAAACCACAGAATTGTACACGTTAGAGGGTGGATTGTATTTTCATCATAAAGCAGTTAAGAGAGGGAGACAGAAACAGAGAGAGAGAGAGAGAGAGAGAGAGACAGACAGACAGAAAGATGAGGGTGGGTGGGTGCTGCTTTCCTTTCAGGAGCCCGTGTGTTAGTGCCTGACACTATGGCAGGATGTCTTTGCATTATCAAATGATAAGACAGTGAAGCACTCCGTATTATCAAACTATGTTAACCAAAGGAAATAAACTTTTTCTACAAGCAAAGTGAAGTTCCCCCCAGATCCTGAAGCAAATCATTTCTGCAATTAGACTTATAAACAATAACTCAGCACCTAACAGGTCGGCGAAGGCAAGTGCGAAAGTACCTTGAAGACACGGGTTGGCCAGGCCTGCAGGTGGCTTTGTAGCCCGAAGGGCGTGGGGAGACAGTGGCCTCCCTGCTGGCCTGGATGGGTCTGTCTTACTCACCGCCATCCCCTGAGGGCTGGTGGGCACTTGAGACACACTCAGGATGCCTGTGGAGCACGGATCAAGGGGACAGGGTGCTGTGGAGCAAGGGTTTGATCCCCCTGCAGCTAGGAGCACGAGTGTCTTCGAGTTAGAACATCTTAGTCTAACGTCGACCCACATCAGTGCCTGAGAGCCCTGTGCTGTTCTCTGACCCTCCCTGCCCTGCCTAACGGGAGGATGGAGAGACTGCGGTGTCAGATCCTCTGGAGGACTGCATTTTTTTCTGTACATTAAGGAATCGGCACTTTGATTAGTACCACTGTCTATTTTGTGTCTGTCTGTTTGATTTTTGTTGTGGTGGTTGTTTTGTTTTTGTTGAACCAGTATACTCAAATGTGAATAAGACAGAGCCCTAAAAACATGAGCCTCTGAGCCGGGCAAGGTGAGACCACTCCCCATCCCCTACCCGCCACCAAGGGCAGGCCATCCTTGTGTTTGCTCAGTCCCCTGGGAAGTTCCTGTGGTGATCACCATGCCTTTGATTCAAATGCCAGGGAGGTCACTGGAAAAGCATAACTTCGAGAGAATTTCTGAATCATACCCAACAAGTAAGAAAGTGGATTAAAGAAAAAAAAGAAAAGAAAAGAAAACCATCCCACAAATGGAGAGAGTGCTGCCGGACCTGTGACCTCAGATGTCACCACGCCCAGGTCCCCAACGCTGATCCCCCCGCCTGTGTGCCCACAGCCTGTCTGCCACAGGACCCCCAAAGGACCTTTTCATCCCATGACAGCCTGATCAGGGAAGGGAGTGGTGGCCGGCAATCCTGGTTAGGCTCAGCACCGAGCCCTCTGCCCGATTCACAGGGCGGGAGAATCGGAAGCAGGAAGGGAGCGCGGTCAGGCAGTGCCTGGGTGGATGGCTGCGAGGGCCCCGCCGGGCGGCTCCAGGAAATTCCAGCCGGGCCAGCCCAACTGCCTGCTATTTTAAGGGCTTGCTGAGGCAAAGCTGGGGAGAGACTCTGCTCAACAAAAGCACGACAATCCTATCAGAGAAGGGAGGTCAGTGCTGCTCAAACTGCCCCCTGTGCCTTCTGGGTTGAAGCCAGGAGCGCAGGGCTGGGCTGTGACCATGTCATCCCTTTCACAGCTGTCCAGTAATTCACTGTCCCCTAGAAGCTAGATGAGCCTTGGCTCCCTGAAGTGATAACTCAACAGAAAGACGAGGCTCTGTGTCTCTTGGGATGGTGTGAAGAGGAAGGTCCCCAGTCAGCTGGTTGGTTGTGGCCCCCGCCCTGTCATCTCTATGCTGTGGCTCCAGAGAGAAGTTCCCAAGTGAGGTGGCCTGGGGGGACTCACTTTCCTGTCAGGTCCGGGATTATTGCTCCGTCTCAGGGCCATGGTTACCCTCCCATCAGCTCGCAGGCGTGGACCTCGTGGGGGTCTCCATCTGGTGTCACTCTGCACCACTCGTGTTTCCTGGTGGCTCTTCCCTCAGATGAGCTATGGGGTGTGAGCAATGTCCCCACAGCCCTGCAGTGCCTGGGGTGCCCCAGACTGCCTGTGTGCCTGTGAAAGGCTGCAGGAAGGGGGGCTGGAGGCTCAGGCATGCATCCCCAGGACTGGGTTCCTCTATGAATCTCACGGAAGTTTCACGCCTTCTGCTGGACCAGGGACACCCAGATCCCTTTAAGACATCAAAGCTCTGAGTATCGTAGAAGCCAAAGGAAGCTACTCCAGGCTTTGTTTAGGGGCTGGACCAGGCACCTTGTGGAACTTAGGCTGAGAAGGAAACTTAGCGTGTGACTCTAGAGAAGCACAGCCACTCCCTGCCCACCTGCTGTCCCGGGGATGGCTAGGAAGAGGCGCTGAGGCTGTCTTGTGGAATTCCCATGGGACACTATACAGACCTTACTGCGGCCATGTGCATGCAGCCATGTGTCCCTGGAGAAGCCACACAACCTCCCTAGGCTTTAGCGTCCGCATCTTTGTATATGGCTCTGGAGGTGCTGAAAGCAGGTGAGCCATGGGTGCTCCCCTCTTCCATGGGGTGCTCTGTTCATGCATGAGAAGGAGGACCACACCACTGCTGAAGCCTTCACTTGGTCCCAGGCCTGCGCTGTGTAGTCAGAAGTGAGGATGGGGCCAGCATAGGTGCTGGTCTGCAGAGCTCCTGACGTCACTACTGAGAATCCAGTTCAAGGAGGACAGCGATGAATTACAAAAATAAAAGCAAAAAACTAAAACCCTCAGAAGGCAGGCTAATATCCTGAAAGGATTTGACAGGATTAAGGAAAGGATTTAGCCTGTAGAAAAGTTGCTGACAGATGTTCTGTCCTCAGAACCATATTTGGAAAAAAAAACAAGTGAAACAAAAGAACTGATGGCCTCAATAATGTTGTAAGTTGCAGATCATTTTTAAAAAAGAAAATGGATCTCACATGTGCCTGGAGCAGGGAGGGAGGGGACACAAGTACAAGTAGTTATTGTGTTTTGGCAAAGTTGACATAGATTCCCTCTGACTGTCTTGGCTGTCCTGGGCTTCCAATCCCTGAAGATGGACTTAATAATGTCCCAAGGAGGCCTGACCCCAGGTGACATAAACACAATGTGTTTCTTTTGGTCACAGACAACTCGCTGCTCTTAAACTATGGCTTGACTGAGAATGAGGCACTTCAGGGGGACACGGATGTGGCGTAAGGTGGTGGGAACAAGACTGATTGGAAACAAGAGCTTGTTTTGAGTCCTGGGGAAGTGGGGTGAATGGAGCCGGCTGCCTTCAACTGGGGAGAAAGCTGGAAAACGAACATATTTCCCTAGAACGGATGGCACTCAGGTTGGGTAGTGAGGAATATCCCCAGGGGAACCAGGGACCAAATTCTTAAGAAAATAATGTCACAATTAGAAGCAGAAAGAGTTGTTGCACCCAGGGAAAAATAATACTAGTGTTGGAGGGGTGGCTTTCTTCTCAGGCTCCCAATGGCAGGAGATTAAACTGAAATGACAACACCCAGACTCATTTCCAAAGGGCCAGAGTTCCCCCATCTCCAAACGCATGTGGACGGCAACATCCCAGCAAGGAGAGTGATGCTGGCACTGGCCAAAGTTGGGGAACTTGCTTTGGAAGCCACAGGAAAAGACTGAGGAAGGGCTGACCTGGGGCTTTCCAAGGGAAGCAAGTAGAAACTGGCCAGCTTGAATCTTAGGGAAAGGGAACACCTGCACACCACGGGTGCCTCTCCATGAGGTTGCGGTTCTCAGTCCAGCTACGACGAGGCCCAGGGTTGCTTTCATTATGATGTCCAAGTCACCAAGCCATGGGGGGCTGGACGTGACAGAGCTCTGTCTTTTAGTCGGTTGCATACCCACCCCACCCTGCCACGGTCCTGCTTGGTGACAGCTCCCTGCCTCGTCAGTATGACATTATTGACCTAGAACAATGTCCAGGTACGGGTCTGCAGGAAGCTTTATTTTGTACATTTTCTCACTTAATCACGTTTATTCCTCACAACATGCTGCAAGAATGGTATTATCCCCATTTTTACAGATGAAGAAAAGGGCAAGTCAGAGAGTTGAATCACTTGACAGAGAGTTGGAAGAACTAGGTCTTGGGCTTATGTCCATGTGATCCACACTGCACTGGGCCATGTCCTTTTGGAAGGCAGGGACACCCTCCCTCCACCCTCCTGGCTACTGGAGGGTCTCCTGGTACCTGGCACAATGATTTGGATTGGTTCCCTCAGTCCCAGTAGGTTGGGTCAGGCCTCTGGTCCTGTGGTGGATGAAAGACAGTGCAGTGCTCTGGTACGCCTCCAAGGAGAGGTGGGGTCCCGGCTCCCTCCCTGTGAGTCTGGTGGGCCTTACTGAATCATCAGTGGTATAAGGGATGCCGAGCAGCTCCCAAGGCCAGGAAAGACACCTTACAGCTCTGGCCTTGGTCTCTCGGAACACTCCCTTTTTGGGCACACCTCTGTGGGCACTGCCTGGTGGAGCCATCCTATGTGCTGTGAGAAGCTCAGCTCATGGAGAGGCACCTGTGGTGTGCAGATGCCCTGGGCTGCAGCTGAGGTCCTGGCCAGCAGCCAGCATTTCCTTCCAGGCAAGTGACCCCCACCTCGGATGTCCAGCCCTAATGAGCCTTTAGAGCTGCAGTCCCCATCCCTTGGGCTGTGGCCTGGTACCAGTCCATGGCCTGTTAGGAACTGGGCCACCCATCACCACCCGAGCTCCCTGCCCCCACCATCTGTGGAAAAATTGCTTTCCATGAAACGCAGGAATGAGGCCGCACGGCAGGAGGTGAGTAGCAAGTGGTCAAGCAAAGCTTCATCTGTATTTATAGCCGCTCCCCATCGCTTGCATCACCACATAAGCTCTGTCTCCCCCCACCGCCCAACGTGGAAAGATTGTTTTCCATGAAAATGATCCCTAGTGCCAAAAAGGTTGGGGATTGTTGCTTTAGCATACCAAAGCCCCTCAAGATGTCTGATCATAACCATTTCAGAGATTCCAAATGAGAAAGTCTCAGGCAAGACCTTCCTGAATCTGTGACCCCAAAATTATAAGCAAAATAAAATGGTTGTTTTAAGTTGCTGAGTTTGAGGATACTTACCGAACAGCAATAGTATAGAATAGCACAGCATAGGTTGCCTCTGTGAACATGGGGAGCTGCGTGTAGGCATCGGGGTTATGTTGGGGGGAAGTAGAGGTGGCCAGACTTGCCTGCTCTGCTCACGCAGACTAAGGAGCTTCCCCTGCCAGTGCGCTCAGGCGCGCAGTCTCATGCTGTTGGAACCAGTACACTTCCAGAAAGAGAGTGTGGGACCAACGTGCAACTGGTGAGTGGCAAGCAAAGAAGGGCAGCAGGACTGGGAGCAGAGAGGAGTCCAGAAGCTTCCAGATGAGTTTCTGAGCAAAGTCCCAGGGATGGTGGAGGAGAAACTAAGGGACAGAAAAGCAAATGCCGTTGATGCCAGCATGAATGATGCGGTGACATTTTGCTGTTATTGTCGACTCTGTTTCTCCTTGTTTTGTCCATCTTGCTCAGGATTTGAGCTCCCCGGGACTGGGTGTGTGTTAGTCACTGTCCCCGAGGTGGACAAATCGATCTCTCCCCTCTGAAGAAAATCTCACAATTTGCTGAGCTTGGAAGTTGGGGTTCCTGCCTCCAGCCACTGTCAGCACCCAGAGGTTGGGGTGTGCACATCAGTACGTCATGTCTTGTCCCCAAACACGGTTTAGCATAAATCCGATTTAAAACTCAGCACAAGCTATGTTTTGAAAAATCACACATGTGCATTCATAAAACCTTTTCATTTCTAACTTCAGATTCATAGCTTGAAATACAGCTTGCCTGTCCTCCAGCTGCTGGAAAAAGATCAGTGGTGTCCCTCTGTGCAGGTGCAACCGGAGTAGAATTTTGTCTTGGCTCCTAGTGGTGTAAGAATCCAAACTTTGACAACGAAGTCAGGCCCCCAGGCCTGGGCTAGAGAAGAGAGAGAAATCGCAGGTATGTATAATAAAAGCCTGAATGGGAGCACCCCCTCGTAGTTGGGCAGGGAAAACTTTTCATCCCCTACAAGAAGCACAGGGAAGGAGAAGGAGGGGTGAGGAGGAGAAAGGGGTTTTGTTTTCGGGCCCCTGGATTCTGCCAGGCAGCTCTGCAGCTGGGGACAGAGCCTTGTATCTGGATAAACAGCCCAACCCAATCCCTGCTTTTTAGCTAGTTGATTGGTTTGTTTGTTTGCTTATTTTTGTTTGTACAGAGAAGAGAATGATTTGACAAAAGAGAAGAGATCAAAGATATGGACTTATGACATCGGTAGGTAAACAACCAAATAAAGCAAAGGAGAAAAATGATGATTCTGTAGATTGAGGGAAAGAGAGAAATTGGTTATATTTGAAATATTTTAAAATAAGATCTATTTGTGCATAAGGAAGCATAAAAAATATAAGCATGAGCTTGCATTTGCCAGATTACACTGTTTTAGGATGCTGGTGGGGCCTGGATGGAGCTTTCTTTTCAGGAACTGGAGCCTAGGTGTTCAGATCCTGAAGGTGGTTTCTTTTAGGGGAAAACTGTTGGAGAAGGACTGGTTTGGGGAGGGAATTAAGAACAGACGAAACGCATAGTAGAGACCATGGTTGGCAAATCCTTGGGCCACGTCTGGCCATGCCTATAGGCTTGTACATTGTCTGTGGTTGTGTCCTGCTACAGAGGCAGAGGTGAGAGGTTATGACAGGGACCGTATGGCTTGTAAAATGTAAAATATTTACAATCTGGCCTTCTATAGAAAATGTTTGCCCACTCTTGGTCTAGAGAGTCACAAACACTCTCACCTTGGTGCCACTGTGCCACCTATCTTGTCATTGTCCAAAAGATTTTGTTTTGATAAAACTAGTATAGTGAAAACTAGTATGGTGAAAAATATAAATGCATGCATACAGACAGACACGCACACACGTACAAACAGACACACACACATATATACAGACAGACACGCACACCACATATAAACACACACATAACAGAGACACATACATCCATACAGACAGATATATACACATACAGGCACACACAGATGCATACACACATACAGACACGTGTAGACATTCACAAACACACACATAAGTACATATGCATATATACACACAATATAATAAAGAAAAAGAAAAGAAAAAAGGACTACATCAAGGGAATACAGAGTCGGAATGGATTGGGGTTCTTCTAGTCCAAGTTGTTGACACCCTCCTGTGTCCCCTGAGCACTCACTGCCCTTGTACACAGGCATTTTTACTGGATTTAAGTGAAATTCCCTGTTTGAGGGTTTCCTCTGGACACAGGCATGTGCTTGGTCCTTGCATGGGGCAGCCAAAGACACTCCCAAGACCTGCCATTAATCAAGTACCAAGGGGAGTTAGTGGACGTGTGGCCCGACTTCCTAGTCGCTTCCTCGCCCCCGACAACTGTGCACTGTGCTTGCCATACTGTCACCCAGCAGTCCTGAGGGGCTGAGCCCCGGTTGCCCACAGGGGCCCGGGAATGCATCCTTCATCGCCTGCCCTCCCTTCCTGGACTCACACCACCTCCCTGGGGTCACCTCCAAATAAGCTGCCCTAGCCCAGAGTCTAGAAGGACCCACTGCACTCCAGTTCTAGCACACTTTACTCTTGGCAGTGGGGTGCTTCACTCTTCCTGTTTCCCTGTGCTTGATAAACTGTCCCATATTTTTAAATATAAGAATATATTTAATATAATAAAGAGCTGATAATATGTTATTTTCTTACTCATGACCTAAAACCATGTGCATTTGCTATACCTAATACATTCCTTAACAAGAGAATCAAGAGTGAGGACTGAGGCTAACCTGTGCCATACAAAAAGGTTGGAAGTCGAGTTAAGCTTTGTCTGGGAACCAGAGGTTCTTTATATACATAGGAAGAGTCATTCTGCATTTTCATCTTTTCAACCGGGAGTAATTGGTGTGTGTCCTGGAGCTAGATATTTCCTTGTTCTACCAGGTGCAAACTTCACAGATGCCCATATAGAGCATCTTTTTTTTTTTAAGGAGTGTGCACAGGACTAGACAGAGTATTTAGGGACAAGGCAGAAGCACAAGAGGCTGTGAGGAAGGAGGCTCCGGGAGGAGGTTGCCAGAGACAATGATGAACAGTGGCTCTCCCATAGCCCTCAGGCCACCAAGAAGAAGGGTAGCACTTGCCAGAGAGAGGAGCTGGGTGAATAAAAATGAGAACAACCTTCAGAAGAGAAGGTGCTCAGGGTAGCCGGTCCTTTGAAGCGAGTGTGAGAGAAGAATTAGGGACTGCGATATTCCCCTCAACTGTGAGATGGGGAGGGTTGTTCGCACGAAGGAGGCAGGGATGGGGACAGGGGGTGGGGTGACAGATGCCCGGAACAGTGGAATCCTCTTTGGACATTTCTTAATGCCTTTTTGAAGACAGAATACTGACTTGAATGGACTGGTTGTCTGACTCAATATGCCAGTTTGATGTTTGTGATATGGTTCATTGTTATAGAAAATCAAATCTGTTGTGTGGAACAGACCATCCTCTCCCGGTTGTAGCTTTAAATCTGCTGGGGAGCTCGGTGGTCACTTGTGAGGCTCACATTTTACTAATTAAAGAGCTCTGTGTAGTGCGATGCGGATTCATGATGACAATGACCAGCATCTGTGGAATACCTACTGTGTGCCCGGACGCTCTGCATATCTTCTCCAATACTCACTACAACCTTTCAGAGTAGATATTGTCCCCATTTTAATGCTACTCAAGAGATTATGTAATTTACTCCAAGGCCGAGGCACCAGTATGTGCCAAGATACATCCAGATCCTGTGCCATATTCCATCCACCGCACCAGGGGTCCCCAAATTCCTATCTGTGTACAATCCCACCCCCCACGTCAGGGATTCTGGGTCAGTGGAAGTCATGGGTTGGGTGCCCCAGAAGCAGACTCTGAAATGATAACGATCTGATTGCAAATGGCTTATTGGGAGGTGAGCCCGGGTAGCACCCGTAGGGAAGTGGGAAAATGAGACAGAGAAGGAAATAAATCGGTAAAAGGCACATTACTAATCAGGTTACTGCTCTGGGAAACGGGGGCTTGATCCTGCTGGAAGATTCTGGGACAAGGAGAAAAACATGCCTTAGAGCTGTCTCCTTCCGAGGGGCAGGAGGCTGGGGAGTCTCCCGTCAACTCCAGCCTGTCGGTGGCTGAGTGATGTCTCTGGGGCATTGGCTCCTTGGCAGCACTGGCTTCCCCCAAAAGTGACTCAAACATGCCCCCAAGGCAGGAGAAGCCCTCAGGCAGAGGGTTGCAATGTTTGGAGTAAGATAAGTCATCTTGAAGCCACAGGGATAAGAGCAAGATACCTCATGTCAGCCACAGACTTAAGGTGGGACTGAGGAGTCTGCAATTTTAAAAAGCTCTCTACCTTTCAACAAATGGTGCTGGAAAAACTGCACATCCAAATGCAAAAGGATGAAGTTGGACTCTTACCTTACACCATACACAAAAATTAACTCAAAATCGATCCAAGACCTAAACATAAGAGCTAAAACTGTAAAACTCTTGGAAGAAAACATAGAGGAAAACCTGTATCACATTGGATTTGGCCATGATTTCTTGTATATAATCCCAAAATCATGAGCAAAAAAAACTCCAAACTAGATAAATTGGACTACCTCAAGATCAAAAACTTCTGTTTTTGTGTCAAAGGACACAATCACAATCAACAGAGAGAAACGACACCACAGTGAAAATAACAAGTGTTGGCAAGGATGTGCACCCTTGCACACTGTAGGGGGGGAATGTATAATGGTGCAGCTTCCATGAAAAACAGTATAGTGGCTCCTCAAAAAAATTAAAAATATAATTATCATTTGATCTAGTAACCCCACTTCTGGGTATATACACAAAAAAGTTGAAAATTGGGCCTCGAAGATATATTTGTGCATCCATGTTCATGGCAGCATTAGTCACAACAGTCAAAAGGTGGAAGCAATCCAAGTGTGCATCGAGGGGGGAGCGGATAAACAAAATTTGACATATCCACACAATGGAATATCATCCAGCCTTAAAAAGGAAGGAAATTCTGACACATGCTACAACCTGGATGAACCTCGAGGACATTATGCTAAGTGAAATAAGCTGGTAGCAAAAGAACATATACTGTATGATTCCACTTACATGAGGTACCTAGAGCAGTTGCATTCACAGAGAAAGAAAGCAGAAGGGTGGTTGCCAGGGGCTGGGGGAAAGGGGGGGGAGGTTGTTGTCTAATGGGTGCAGAGCTTCAGTTTTGTAAAATAAGTTGTACATCCATGTGAACTATACTTAACAGCACTGAACTGTGCACCTAAAAATGCTTAAGACGGTAACATTTATATTACAAGTATTTTACCACAATTAAGAAAGGAAAAACACTCCCTATGCAGTTAAATCATGATGAGCTGCCAGATCTTGGCTCACTGGACTACATCCCACTGCTTGCAGGTGATCAAAGTGGGTATCCTTTAAAAACTACACGTGTCTCTCTTTAGAGAGAGAAGACGAGGGGGTTTCCTCAACCCGCTGGACCAAAATGTAAAAGCAGGATTATTAAAGGAAAAAGGGAGACAACTAAAGGACATTTCATCTCTCCTTTTTCTTCTTTCTTATAAAATAAGCAAAATGTTTTCATGGAAGTAAAAGGTAAGCCATGCTCTGTTTCTCTACTCCAAAAGCATGAAAGTGGCCAAGCTTTGCAGAGTCAAGTAGTGACCAGGACTCGTCCAGCACCATCCCCTCAAAAGATGTCACCATAAATGGCCATGTGGCGATCTGGGGGCTCTCATATACTGGCCAGTTTTTCTGCATGACAAACAACCTCATGATCTCAGTGCATCTAACAAGAAGCATTTATTTCCACATTCACAGGTCTGAAGCTTGGCTGAAATAAGGTGATAGGGGCTGGACTTGCCTGGGTCAGGCTGAACTTGGGATTTCTGGTCCAGTTCAGAGTTGCTTACATCCTCATATGGGGTGAGGCTGAAGGAACAGTGGCCCCTTGAGGCGTGTCTTTCTCCTGGCAGCCCACAGGAGCACAAGGACAGCTAGCAGAAACATGCTCTGCCCCTTACAGCCTCGGCTCAGAACTAGCACAATGCCACCCACGTCCGCATTCCATTCCTCAAAGCAAATCATGTTGCCAAGGCTGACATCAGTAGAAGATACTGCAGGTAACAAGATAAAGGGTTAGGGTGTATTAATGTATGATAGAGAGGGAGTGAAGAATTGAGAGCAGCAATTCAATCCACCACATCTCATCAGGGAGGACAGCAAATCAGGACCATTTAAGGGGAAAAAACTTGAGAAAATTGCATGGGCTGGCCATGAGGCTGGCAGATCAAAGTCAAGTCCTGCCGACTCATCTTTTTCCAGGACAGAGTCAATGGCCTGGAATGTGTGGACTGAAGGCGGTAGGTTCAGAAACAGAGATCTCAGTCTAGGTGGGTGTCTTGTTCATAACCATCTGGATTAGTGTACCACAGAATCAAAGCTAGGGCCAGCCCTAGGGGTAGGGAGGAACAGGAGCCAGGTGACCTTTAGTCAGGACGGGGATCGGAACCTGGACCAGGACCTTTAGTCAGCCGGCTGAGGATGGCAGTGGGTGCGTACAGGGACCTGGAAAGATTGGCGAGGAAGCAGCTGGCCCAGGCAGGGCAAACAATCACGTTGGCATTCTCTACTTGGAGGTGGGTGTGAGGAGAGGCCACCAGTGCTGGACACAGACATGGGTGTCTGGTCAGCTCACTTTCAGGTGTCCAAACTCTAGCTGCTTTACAATAAGCTAGCACCTTGGCAGGCTGAGGCTGCAGGGGGTAGATGTGATTTGGTGTGCCTGGGGTAGAGGTGGAGAAGATGAACAATGACCAAAAATAAGGATTTCAAAGAGTGAAATTTCCTCCCAGGAAGCAGGTCCAAGGAGAAAACCTGAATCCATGGTGTTTGATTCCAAAGACCCCAAAAACCCCTATCCCTGAAAGGGTATGAAGATCTCAGATATAGCATGAAGGAGGAAAACACTGTTTCCTTCTAACTCCCCACAAGACAAGAACCTCTCTCTAAGAACAGAGAGAAGAACACGTGCACTAAGAAAGGATGGGGTCTCTTGGTGGAGAGGTGCCATAGTCAGCCTTTGATAAAGACAGGCAGAATGGTTGCAAGCTACTTGCCTCCTTGCAAGGACTGGAATAAGCCAAGGCCAGCCCCGAGGAAATGGTCTCATCTTTCCTGAACAAAGATCGTAGAAGAACTTGGAAAAGTAAAGAATAAATTGGGTAAAAGTAAAGAATAAAAGTAAAAAATGAACGTCTCCCAGGGTGGGGAGGCCACTGCATTCCAACCAGGATTTCCTGGCAACGGCTCCAGTAACGTTTTACTGAAAATGGAAAGATCTAACGGATAAGAAGGAAAATGGTAAATTATAGAATGTTTCAACATCAATAACAAAGGATTCTAGAGAAAAATCAGGAAAGTTGAGCCATTTGGGGAGGCTAGAAACAATGTGCTATTATTCCCTAGAAGTCATCACTGCAACCAGCTCATCCAGTCTTCCCCTGCTGGTGTCATGCCCTGGGGACACACATCCCAGCCTACTGTGGGAAGTCTGAAGAGGCAGGAAATCTGGGAGAGGAAGTACAGACCACCCAGGGGCAGGGGCACCTCGTCAGTTCATAGAGGAGAGAACTGAGGTCCACGGGCTGCTGCTATGTCCCACACCTCATTTGGAAAGTGAGGGGCAAGACTAGCATTTAGTATACTCCTGGTTAATGTCATGTGGTTTGTTTTCATGATGTCTAAACACTCTTGAAAAGTGAAAAGCTCAGTCAATCTGCTGTGCCCATGAGGGTAACATCCAAGGAATATCAGCTCATTACTGGATTAACGCATAACCCTCTTCCCACTGAAAGCCATGCTGGCCTCCAAACAGAAACAACCCCTTCTCGTCACCGAGGCAGATCTTCAGTCTCCCTGCCTGCCTACCTCATGTGATCACACCCACTAAATCACAGGGGCCGGGGTCTTGCCCTCTGATCCCAAGAGCTGGCATCCTTCTCTGAGCCACTGCCTTCCTGGGGCTGCTGCCCGGAACTCTTCCCGGTGTCACCTAAGCCTTTGGGAAGCAGCTGTGCTGTGGCAGAGAGAGAGAGAGAGAGAGAGAGAGAGAGAGAGTCAGTTTCAGACACTTGGCTTAGAACTCATTATTCATCACAGGCTCACCAAGCATAGTCTGCGCACAGAACACTCGGGACTAGGCAGGGCGGGCCTGGCATCAGAGCAGCAGAAAGTGCACCTGCAATTCTGGGAACAAATGCGGAGGTACAAAATCTCCTTGAGTTTCCAGACTCACAGAGGCCTCCTTAGGGTGGGACATGGGAGTGAGACATAAAAGGAGAGGGGCGAATGTGACAGCCAGAGGGCCAGGAAGACCTTGAGGGACCGGCAGGTGGACAGATCTGAAAGGGAAGTGTGGGCGGAGGGAAGAGGCCGACAGTGGATCTGCGACCGTGGTGAGGACTGAAGCTTTCACTGAGCAGAGGGACGGCAGAGAGGGCTTAAGCAGCGGGCAGGCTTAACCTAGTGTATGCCTGGTCTGACAAGGTCACTTTGCTGCTGTCTATAAAATGATGGGGAGCGCAGTGGGTGTGGGGAGGCCAGTTAGGAAGCGGCCTCGGTAGCGAGGCATGTGTGGCCTTGGGTTGCTCTAGGATGGAGGCAGCAGGAAGACCCGGGCAGGTGTGAGATGCCAGGAGAGGGTAGAACCCACCAGGCTTGCTCCCAGATTGCGGGTGGGGTGGGGAGAAGGGGAACAGGCCTGTCCAGCTCTGGGCTGGAGTAACTGGGTAAATTTGCTGAGCAGGAAACACCAGGAAACAGGGTGTCGGGTAGGGGGAAGGCGTCACGAGCTTAGCTATGGATTTGTTGAATTTGGAGTATTCAGAGACAAGCGGGGGTTTCTCCACTTTCTCATGCTTGACTGCAGCGCCCTGGGACCTGCTTTCTTCACATACCAAAATGGACGTATTTATACCTCCCTGCAGGGCCGCTTTGACTATGAGGAGCTGGTCTGCTTCAACTTTTCAAAAATGCTCCAGCAGCCCGCTGGGAGCAATCAGCCTTTCCTCCCCATGGCACACGCGCGCCACATTCAGTCCTGCGTGTGCGTCTACACGTGCACGCGCTGTGAGAGTGTGCACGCGTGTGTGCATGCCTTTGTGCTCGTGCATTTGTGCGTGTGTGTGTTTTCAACTCACAGGAGTGAAGAGAAAATGAGGAAGAATGGGAGGGAAGTTTCTAAAATGAAAGCTAAAGAGACACGTCCAGGCTTGGGTGGAAATGTTTGACATTCTTTGCCCCTGGGACCCAGCTCAGCAGGCTGACCGTGCAGGATGGAGCAGAAGTATTGCACTTCAGAGGGGGAGGGTTTCCTTGTGGACATCCAAGAAGCCGTGGGAGTCAAGGGAAGTGATACACGGAATAGAGTCCTGCAGGGCACACAGAGCAGTGCACTGTGCCAGCTGGGAAGAATGGCTCATTGCGGAGGTATCTGGTAAGCAGCTCGTGAACAGTCTCACCCTGTTGCCAAGAATACGGGCAACTAATGAATTCCTAAGGAGCCGCTCGCTGGTGAGTCAGCGGGCATAGGGACCTCGTGATGGTTGTTTGCTTTTCCTGCCAAGCTCCTTTTCACCTCCCCTTTTTTCTTTCTCTGGAAAGCTTCACTCCCTGACCTTAGGGCTAGGAACGTGAAACTGGAGGAGTCAAACGCAGCATCCTGTTGCCCTGACCCCAGAAAATAGACGGGAATGATCATGTGGCCTGAGCGAGAGTGCCTAGAAGTATTCCCCGGGATTGTTCTACCAGCTTGCAGAGGACAGTGCATGACTCCCAAAGCCGCAAGGCCGATACACAGACCTGCCAGCCACTGTGTGGCCAGACTCACGGGCAGCCCACCTGCGAGAAACAAAGCCACAGGCCGCCTGTTGCTCTGTAGCAGTCACCCCAGTACTTGGTGGCTTACGCCGGCCGTGTTCTCTTCTTCCCTTCAGCTCTGCGGTGATGGGTTGCCTCTTCTGCTCTTCCTCTGGCTTCTCCTGAGTCTGCATTCAGCTGCTGGTGGCAGCAACCCAGGTGCCCAAGCCCCAAACGCAGGTGCTTACAGAGCCTCTGAGTGTGCTGTGTTGCTGCTGTGCAGTTGGCCAAAGCAAGTCACGTGATCAAGCCTGGAGTCAGAGTAAGGGAGGGCACCCGGAGACATGACGTATCAGGGGCCAGCCTCGTAACAATCCACCACACCAAGGTTCAGACGCTCCTGGTGGCATCAGAGTTCACAGCTCTGGGGTCTCTGATTTGTGTTCCCTTCATTTGAAGATCCCTGACAGATGGTGACCGCCAGACACCAGAGATTACCCCCATTCACTAGTGCAGAGGAATTCCTTTAGCCAGGCATGTGGGAAGAATAGAGCATCTTGTTCATTCCCCCTGCAGTAAGCATTTATTTAGAACATATCGAAACCCTGTCTAGAATAAAAATGAAGCTTCCACACCATTTCAGTCTACAGGTAGCTCTCAATCTCCTGAGGAAACAAGTCATTCATGGGCAGAAAATTAAAATACAATCCAACAATATGAGGCACCATGCGTCCAAAACATTGCTATCATTCACTGAGCATGTACCAGCCTTGACAGCCTATCACAGTGGCTGTGATTTTATTTCATGTTCAGAGACAAAACAGTGAAGCTTGGAGAATGTATGCAACTTACCTGATTACAGAAATATATTCGAGGTGAGAATTGGGTGTGGTCACCAAGAATGAGAGTGGCTGGAGCAGCCATTATGAATGGAAGAGGCAGAACTTTCTACTATGGAAAGTCCCCGCTCCACCCCATCCAGCACTGGGGGAGGTTCTGCTGCAGCAGACAGGACGCTGTGAAGCTTCAGGGGAACAGATCACACTGCCCTGGACATCGGCGTGGCAGAGGGTGGGCCCAGGACTCCTGAGGCTGTGTGAGAGTGGAGTACCACGTCTGCCCTGGCAGCTCTCCACTGCAAGCCACTCCACCATTCTCCCCATTTCCCCCACAGCACAGATTTTCATAATTATATGATATTACTGACGGATAATAAAATTATGATGAGCCACTTTTTAGAAAATGCATCTAGTGATTTTCCTGTCCTCCTTTCCAATACTGCTTTGAAAGATGTCATAAGCAGCCAATGCAATGGAACATTTTCAACAGCTTACACGCAGATTGGCTTATGTCCCAAGCTGAACCTGTGTGGCTCACGACGACTATGGGCAATTTGACGTAGCTGACCATTTGATGGCCAGCCTTCTCTAATGCCCCTGAGTTGGCAGCTGGTCAGGGCGTGGCTGTGGTCCAGACACACTCAGCTCAGAGGAAAGGATGCTTTTCAACAGGGACTCAGGGGAAGATGTTCTCTCCCTGTAGAACATCACTGCTTTAGTCTGTTTCTATTGCTCTAACAAAATATGCTGCATCCTCATGTGGTAGAAGGACAAAAAGGGTCAAACAGACTCCCTCAAGCCCCTTTTATAAGTCGCTAATCCCACCACTTCCTAATTACCTCGTAAAGGCCCCACTTCTTATTATGACTGCATTGGGAATTGAGTTTCGACAAGAATTTTGAAGGGACACAAATATTTAATCACAGCAACCACAATATACCAGTGCCAGGGTGATTTTAATATGTCCTTAGGACGAATGCCTAGAGAAGAACAGGTGAAGATCTGTGATATCCAGGGCAGATGTTTGCTTCCCTGCAACTCTGATTCCAGAGGCTTATCTAAGCTCAGCAATCACTGCTGAAATAAACTGAATAATCCCCCAAAATCCTCCAAAAATTCATCTTCCCAGCAGATGTTGGGCTACTCTAGTCAGAGCCAAGTTTTTAAATTCATTTTGGCTGTGTAGACAGACGCTTTGGGGGAAGAAACAGCTAAATTTTCAAAACGGTTCATCAGAAAACCTCTTCACGTGGTCAATTCAAACCTTCCCCGACCTTGATCCTGTAAAGATTTCCAACCTCCCCGATCTGGTTCACAGCCTTAAAGTTGCCTCTACCAAATAAATCGGAAGGAAAAAGACCTCAGGATGGGATGGTAGCAGAGACTGATCAAATCCAGCAAGTTGCTTTGCATTTTATAAAGCCTTGGCTCCCAGGGACGAGAATGATGTGAATGATCAGGAATTAAGAGTAGTCTGGGATCCTGTCATCCCCCTGGAGCAAAGATTTCTCTTAAATTGCCATGCAAAACAAACGTGCCATAGATTGGCCAGACTGTCGTGGGAATATTAATGTGGTTGGAAGCATGTGCGTTTCCAATTTTGATAACACTGCCAGATCGCCCGACTGGGGGCCACATGGACTTGCGCTGTCAGAGCGTGTCTTTCCTCACCGCCGTCCGGCATTGTCAACTTCTGCCAAGCTGAACAACAGAAAACGGCGTTTCATTAGTGTCATTATTTGCATTTCTTTAATCGTGAGTGAGATGGAGCATCTTTTAATATTTTTGTAAGCCGTATATATTTCTTTTCCTCTAAATAATTTTTATATCCACTATCCGTTTTTCTTTAGGAGTTGCGTGATTTTTCTCATTGAGTTATATGAGTTTCCCATAAATTAAGAAAATAAAATCTTTATGTGTTATAATTATTTTTCTTAATGTGTTATTGGTCTCCTGAGTTTGTTAAGAATTTTACTTTTAAGCAGGATTTTACTTTTAAGGATTCTGCTTTTAAGTAAGGATTTCACTTTTAAGTAGCCGTATTCACCAATTTTCTTCAATGGCTTCACAGATTTGTGATTTTCTTAGAAAGGCCTACTTCCCTTCAAGATGATGATAAAAATTTGGCCGGGTGCGGTGGCTCACGCCTGTAATCCTAGCACTCTGGAAGGCCAAGGCGGGAGGATAGCTTGAGCTCAGGAATTCGAGACCAGCCTGAGCAAGAGCAAGACCCCGTCTCTACTATAAATAGAAAGAAATTAGCCAAACAACTAAAAATAGAAAAAATTAGCCGAGCACGGTGGCTCATGCCTATAGTCCCAGCTACCTGGGAGACTGAGGCAGGAGGATTGCTTGAGCCCAGGAGTTTCAGGTTGCTGTGAGCTAGGCTGATGCAACGGCACTCTAGACCGGACAACAGAGCCAGACTCTGTTTTAAAAAAAAAAAAAAAAATTCATCCATACTTTCATGTTGTACTTTTATTATGGCAAAATCTTTGATGATCTGGGATATGTACTAGAGGAAGGAGAGAGGTAGGGGTCTAGGGATATGGCCATATCTTCTCAAATTTTACCAGTTGTTTTCCTTGGTTAATTCTATGGTGCTGTGTAGTAAGAGGTTTTCTGACATCGGGCTACTTACTGCAACACTTGTCCAATTTGTCAACTTGCCAGGGATTCAAATTTCCTATTACTTAATTTATGATTTCTGTATCTGCATCTGTAATTGTATTTGGCCTCTATCGTTTCTGTTTCTGTGCCATAATATTTACTTTCAGCCTTTTGCTCTGTAGATTGCTTATTTTTCATACAATATACTTTTTTTACTCAATTTGTTAACTTTAGATGGCGTCTGTTGGCTCCGTCTCGTGAAAGCAAACAAAGGTGTCACACTGGCGTCTCCAGCCCTGTACCTCCTCCTAGTTTTTACCACTTGCACATTTTAGGCCTTGATAATTTTAAGCAATTTATCTAAATTTGTTTCAGACAATTGAATGGCTCTATTATCTTTTGCTACATAACAAATTACCCTAAAATTAATGTCTTAAAACGCCAGTAATATTTCATTATTTCTAATGGTTTCTGCATGTCAGGAATCCAGACAGGGCACAGTGGGGACGGTTTGTCTCTGCTCCATGATACTCAGGGCCTCAGCTGGAAGACTCAAGGCTGGAGCCTGAAATCGTCTGAAGGCTTATTCGTTCCTGTGTCTGGTGGTGGATGCTTGTGTTGGCTGAAGGCCTAACTGAGGCTGTTAGCTGAGACACCTGCATGCGGTCTCTCCCTGTAGCCTAGACTTTCACACATCATGGCAGTTGGTTTCCAAGGATGAGCACAGAGAAGAAGAAAGAGGAGGGGTGGGAGAGGGTATTTACAGCTACTCCCCATCGCTTGCGTCACTGCCTGAGCTCCGCACAACCCTCGCCCTGTCCCCGGTCCGTGGAAAAATTGTCTTCCATGAACCTGGTCCTTGGTGCCAAAAAGGCTGGGGACTGATGCCGTAGAACGAAACATGTTCAGGTTTGTTTTGTTCTAGATCATACTCTTTCATGCTATTTCCCATCCTTTCTAGTCAAGTATTTTCCATACTATTTTGTTGTCACTTTGTTTATGCTTTACAGCAGCGACTCTGACAGGACCACCGCTCTGCCTCCCTTACAGGAACGCATCACTTTGGCTCCCCTGCGCTCAATCTGAGAGTAGTTGGTGTTTCCTGGCAGAAACGATGTGTGGTTCAGGTATCATGTGTTCCACCCTCTCTGTCCTTTGAGAGCAGAAGTGGAACTAGAGAGGCCATCTGGGCAGTGCCTCCCTCACACCCGGGCAAGGGCACCTTGGTGACATGCTCAGGTAGCTCTTTTTCCAGTCGCACAGAACAATATGTTGAAGAACATGGGTGCCAATGTCTCTTGGGATCTGGGGCTCAGCCCTGGTGCAGGGGAACCCAGAATCCTGCACATTTGCTTTCCTGATCAACACTATTCAGGCCCCTAGAAAAGCTTCTTCCCTCTCTTGCCCTGTGTCTGCAAAACCAAATGCACCTGTGTCCAAATGCCATGAGGGCGTGTGGGCTGTGCTCTGGTCAGTGTTGGAGATGGACACTGCTTTGCATGCAAGGAGGGTCTGACCACTGCAGGGTGCTCAGGGGGAAAACGGATGAACAGGTGGCCTTGGAAGCCCTTGTCCCAGACAGTGAGACTCCAGAGGAGTTGCCCAATGAACAGGGTTCCCAACAGCATGGAGAACCATTCTCATCCTTTCCCATAGGTGGATCTGAAGGCATTCACGAGTGAGTGCAGCTCTGAGACAATTACTGTTATCTTAAATTTGTGTACGTGGGGTCTGGGTGACATGAGAAAAGAGTTACATTGATGCCTACATGGACAATGAGTGATAGGCTTGCAAATAGTTTTATCTTTATAAAAATATTTATTTATAAGTAAATATAATATGTTTTTATTTATTTAAAATTTTATTTATAATTTTTATATTTTCTGATTATAACTTCTCTTTTCTCTTTTAATTTTAATAGATAATGTTGCTTTTTTCCAGGAAAAACATCTTTTTAGGAAAATATTTTATTTTTTAAATGTTTTAACACTTCAATTTATATTTTAATAAAAATAAATTCAAGTCTGGTCATTAAAATTTTAATTCAACTGAATTTCATTTTTAATCCTTTAAATCAGGGTTTCTCAGCTTTGACATACATATGTAGCTATTTGGAGCGGGATAACTGTGTGCTGTGGGGACTGCCCTGTGCACCGCTTAGCAGCACCCTGGCCTCTGCCCACTAGGTGTCAGTAGCACCTGCTCCCTGCCTCAAAGTGTGACAACCAGAAAAGTCTGCAATGCTGTCAGATGCCCTCTGGAAGGCAAAATCACTCCGGTTAAGAGTTCCTGCTTTAGTTTACTAGTGTTGAAAGGACACAAATCATGTGAAAATCTTGATTGTAAAACATAGCCGGTGATCTCTCACTAAAATGACACAGGAATAATATACTTTAATGAATAAATGTAGAATGACTTATGAATTATGTATGCCGAAATTTTATCACTCATCTAAACTTCAGTGACGAAGTACCAAGTCTTGGTACTTTGTCATTTAATCATTCAGTCATCCTTGTGATTTCATCAACTTTTCGTTACAAAAAGGTCAAGGGTTTACAAGTGTTTTGATTTTGCCTTCATGAAGGTGTATTAATCAAGGTGGATGATGGACCACAATTGATTTAATGATTCCTTACCAGTGATTAATTGCCTTGGTTTATATCTTTTGAACAGGTGGGCATATAGGATGTGGTCTGCCATTGGGCAATATGAGAGGTGGGCATGCCTCCCAGAGTCCACACTCTTGTTTGGGAGTCCCAGGCTCTGCTTTCTCTCCTTGCATTTTATTTTTTTTAATTTATTTTTATTTTTACTAATTTTTTTTTAGAAACAGGGTCTTACTCTGTTGCCCAGGCTGGGGGACAGTGGCACAATCATAGCTCACTGTAGCCTCAAACTCTTGGATCCAAGATTCTTCCATCTCAGCCTCCTTAGTAGCTGGCAATACAGGTGCACATCACCATACTCAGCTAATTTATTTTCAGTTTTTGTGGGGATGGGGTCTCAAGATGTTGCCCAGGCTGGTCTCAAACTCCTAGCCTCAAATGATCCTCCCATCTCGGCCTCATAAAGTGCTGGGAATTACAGGCATGAGCCACCACATCCAGCCCCTCTCCTTGCATTGTATTAGAAGCCCTGAAACAGGGTTGTCTCAGCTTATTTGAGTGCACATTCCAATTTCATGGACAATTCTGCTGTGCTCCAGGAGGGGGCTCATCGGGGACCCCAGCAGTGCCCATCCACCAACCTCAACCTCTCTGAGCAGCCTTTCAGCTGGCCAAGCTCAGGAAGGGGCCATTACCATCACGTGCTATGGCTCCCTGGGAACCCCCACTCCTTCAGAGGACACTATGGGATGTACTTTCTTCCGTATTTTGTTTTGCTGAGGTACTCTGGAGGTGACTGGAGATCCACAGCTCTGGGTGTTCATGGTTTCCTCCTCCCTCTCCTCCCAACCTGGAGGACGCTAGAGGGTACATTTCAGCTGATGTTCCCAACTCTGAGGGGATAGCCAGCTTGTCGGAAGGGCTTCTGTTTTGGGTGCTGGGCATTGGGATGGTTTCCACCCCTCTGATGATGATGGCGATGTGCACAACATTAAGCTTTAGGGGAAGCAGGATGGAAATCTGGCCTCACTCTCCATCTTTACCCACAAGTTCCTGCTTTTAACTGGTAAACTGTTAGAGGGGTCAAATTAAGTTGATTTTTAGTCATTGACTTTTTAAAAACTCTTTATTTCAAAATGTCAATTCCAGTTTCTCCTACCAATTTATCCTGTGTCGATGCTTTAATAATAGGTGATTAATTAAGTAATTTGCAATACATTGTTATACTGGGGCTCCTAGTAAGAATCATAGAAGAGCACTTATTTACAAGAGAAATTCTTAAGATAAAAATTTATTAAGAGAAAGCAAGCTACAAAATAGTACAATAATATGGCAACATTTTTGTAATGTTATACATTTGCATATAAGGTCACATGACGCATAACGACATTTCAGTGAATGAAAGACCACGCATATGACAGTGGTCCCGTAAGGTTATAACAGAGCTGAGTAATTCCTGTTGCCCAGTGATTTGTGTTACAACTGCCTACAGTCTTCAGTACAGTAACCTGCTGCACAGGTTTGGGCTGGAGGAGCAATAGGCTATCTGTGGAGTGGGCTGTACCATCTAGGTTTGTGTTACATATGTTCTGTGATGGTCGCACAACCATGAAATCTCCTGATGATGTATTTCTCAGAACATATCCCCATCGGAAAGTGACAGATGACTGTATATGAAAGACATATGTTAACATGTTAACCCAAATCATCTAGGAGTGATGAGATTATGATGGATTTTTGTTTATTTGTTTGTTTTTAATCTGAGCAGTTCTGTTTCTCAAGTTTAATCTATATTGAACATAAATTAGAAGAAATATTATTTGTGAAACACACCCTAGCCACGTGACATAGCTTGAGAGGTAAGTTTCAAAGATAGATACTAACAACCTCTGTGGATGGGATCTGCTGGGGGTCAGCCTGCCCCCTGCTCAGGGTCTGCCAGCCCCAATGGAGAGGACAAGCTCGAGCTCAGACCTCCCCCCAGCCCTATCCTTTTGTATTTTGTGTATTTTCCAGTGATAGAGGAGCTCTCTTCTCTCAGTGTTTGCGGGTTGCGCTGACATATTTCTCAAGTTCACTGACCAAGAGCCAATGAAAACACAGCAACACTATCTCCAGGTAGACTTTTCCCTTCCCTGGTGGGAGGATTCAGACACGCCATGGATTTTTAGGGCTACTTGAATTAGCCAGAATGATATTTATTTGTTTAGGGCTTATATTTCCCATCTCCAAATCTCCTTCCCAGTAGGGAACCACTCAGATGATCATGCAGCTGTGCAGACTTCTTTCCACAGGTCCTAAGCTTTGGTCCCACCGTTGGTTGGGAGACATGTGTTTTTTGTACTCAGAAAGGATTGTTCTTGGCTTTAAATTCCAATACTTAACACTTATAGAATTGTGATAAAGTGCATAGGCAGCTTTGGGGCTTCCTCGAGCCAGCAGCTTAAGAATGGGCTTTGGCGAGGCTACACTGCTGTATCCATTCTGGAATTGCATTTGGCATTTTCTCTAAAAAGCCTTCACTGCTCACCTGGGGCTCTAAAGCATCGAAGATGTTCAGTTCTGCTCTGCAGCCCTGAGGTGATGTTGACTTCTCACTCACACACCCACAGCGGGACTGCGCTGGCCCACCATGCAGGAAAGCAAGCCTGGCCAAAGGCCACAGGAGGGTTGGGGACCTGGGCCCAGATTCAGAGCTGTAGGATGGGGCACGTGTTACTTGGACTGCACAGCTCTTGCTCATGCCCAGGTGCAGCCGACAACCCAAAATGTCTCCTTCAAAATAACGGCAGTGTGTCCTGAAGTGGCCAACCCACTCTTGAGCCCCGAGTTTGGACTCGTTGCTTAGGAATGAAGTGGAGTTTTAAAAAAACATATTGGAGGGGAGATATAATTTACATACAATAAAACACATAGTTCTTTGGTGTTTGATTGGATGAGTTTTATCCACATACACACCTGTGTATAATCACCACTAGGTACAAAGATACAAAACATTCACATCATCCCGGACGGTCCCCTGTGCCTCCTCCTGGTCACACACCTCTTGCCCCAACAAAAGGCAGCCATGGTCTGACTTCTAGCACCAAAAGATTAATTTTGTCAATTCCACAACTTCATAGGAATGAGACCCTACAGTATGTGCTAGGCGTGTTTCACTCAGCGTGTCTGTAATATTATCCATGTTGTGTGCATTGGTAGTTATTTTTATTATAGAGTAGGAGTCCATGAGTACATCCTGCTGGAAGACATTTGGGTGGCTTATATTGGGGACTATTATAAACAAGACTACTATGAACATTCTTGTGCTGGATTTCTTGCATATATATGCTTTTATTTTATTTTATTTTATTTGGTAAATGCCTAACAGTGGAATTGCTGGGTTGATGTATGGTTAACTGTATAGGAAACAGAATAGGGTGCTTTTGAAAATTAAAATTTCTCTTTCAGCCTCTTAGAGCTGAAAGGCAATTTTAATTCCTTGGTCATTTAGTCCACCCTCATCATTTAAAATAAGGACAATTGAGATACACAGAAGTCACACAGCTCTCTCCAATGGCTGGAAGTCCAATAAATAGCAGAGCAAGAACCTGGACCCAACTCTTTGGACTTCATACTTCCTTACCAGGATATCAGAAAATCCTGTTTGTTCCCACTTGTGAGGTAGGAATTATTTCTAAATGAACGGATCCATTTTCTTGCCTTGATACGCAGTGAAAAAAATTAAATCCATAGTGACATTATTGAATCCACACAGGACCTCATTATACATTGTTATATAATTATGTGATTATATAATTATTATATGATTCTTATGGTATCATAGCTATAAATGGCAATGGAGGTTAGGGTGAGTCTACACTGTCTTGAGAACATGTCCCAGAATTTAAATTTCCCTCCAATACATAGTGTTGATTGGGCTTTAGCTCTTACAGGGAGGCAGTAACTGCCCAGTTGATATGTTGATACCTTTTGACCTGATAATAGTGATTCCATTTCTAAGAACTTCTCCTAAGAACATAAATACACATGTGTGGGAGATGCGTGTAGAAAGATGTCTATGTTGTTTATGACAGCAAAAGAAATGTCAAAGTCAATTATTGTAGATCCATATGATGGAGTGTCATGCAGTTAAAAAAATATTGCAGAAGATAGGAGTTACAAAGCATGGTAAAAGTGTGTATGAAATACTTTTATCTATAATATGCCTAGAAAAACTCTGAAAAAGAATAAGTAAAAGAAAAATATTATAAGCAAAAAAGTTTTGTGTTACAGGAGCTCTGCCAGTGAGATGGGGGCTGATGCTCTTTGTAACCTCTCTGCACATTCTATTAATAATCCATGTGGCGTGTGCTTGCTGGGCACCCTTTCTATTGCCAGCCCCCTGTCAGGTGTGTGGAGGGCAACAGGAACTAAGGCAGACACAGAGATTTGATTCCACAGAGTTCATATTCTAGTTTTGGGAGTTGGGGGCACAGCCAATAAGCCATTAAATAACTGACGTGCATCATATAATTAGATGGGGACGAGTGACGAAAAAGTGAGCAAAGCAGAGTGATTTGGAGGGCTCTGTGCTTGGGTGTAGGGGTTACCAGTGTAAATAAAGTGGTCAGAAAAGCCTCCCTGAGAAGGTGACATTTCTACCAGGACCTGAAGAGGGGAGGCATGACCTCTATGGACATTTGGCAGAAGCGTGACCTCGACAGAGGGGCAGCATGCACAGGCACTCAGGTGGGAGAGTGTCTGTCGTGTCTGAGGAAGCATAGGTGCCAGGCAGCAGGAGCATGTGAGTGGGGTGCAGAGAAGAGTTTGGGGGCAGGACCTCGGTATCGCAGGGTGACTTTGGCGTCCAGTCTGAGTGAGACTGACACTTTAGGGAAATTTGAGCAGAGGAGTCACGAGGCAGCATCTTGTCTCCCTGAGATGCTCTGGTTTCTGTGCAGAGGGTAGATATGTGTGGACAAGGTGTGGGGTGCTGGGGACCAGGGAGGACATTGCGGACATAACCCAGGCAGGACACAATGGAAGCCTGGGCAGTGGCAGCAGTGGCCTGATTGTGACATGTTTTGGAGACAGAGTCAGTACCTTGTGCTGGTGGCTTGGGTGTGGGGTGACAAAGAGAAGAAACAGGGATGACTCCGAGATTATTGAGGCGAGCCACTGGAAGAATGAGATGGTGGCAATTAAGGAAGAGAAGATAGAAGATACGGAGACGATGAGATGTTCCCTTTTAGGCATGTTAAATTTAGATGCCTGGTGGACACCCAGGTGGGGTTCTGGGGGGTCAGTTAGATATACAAGTCTTGAGTTCAAGGGAGAGGAGGAGCCGGGAGAGAGAAATGGGAGAGGTATTAACATATTGATGGTTTCAAAGTCTGGAGGGGGGCCTATATCACCTGGGGAGTGAGTGCAGTTAGAAAAGAGAAGGGACTATGGAGGCAAAAGGGAAGACCAACACAGAAAACAGAAGAGGAAAGAAGAGACGAAGCCAAGAGTCAGAAGTGCGTAAGGAGCAGGGCCTGCCACCCTGCTCTGGCCATGCTAACCAGCCGAAAGGGTAAGGACAGTCCCTGGAGTGGAGTTAGTAGTGCAGCATCGGCATAAACTCATCTGGCTGTTTTGTCTCGGTGTCTAAAACAGTGCATGGAACTCCAGTGGCAGGCACATCTGAACTGGGCTCAAATATCCCTGCTTTGAGAATGTTCAAGAGAAAATAGGGATTTTTTTTTTTTAATAGAGGAGCAAGGCAATTAGGTGGCACCTAGAGGGGAATGTACAGCTAAGACAGGGTTTTTTCAAGACAGGAGAAATTGTGGGATGTTTGCAAGATGGTGCGATGATCCAAAAAGTAAAAATATTCTGCCCACCATAACAAGCATAACCAAACATATCATTGATAAGGCCACAGTCAATATTTTGATTGATGCAGGAAACAATACAACTTCAACAAGTCAGGCTGTGCCAGAGTGAGCCTGCCGCCAGCACCGAGTGGAAGGTGCAGTTTCTGGAATTCTAACACTGGTTCTGCCCCTCAGGTGTTAACTAGTCATGGAAAGTCATTTAGCCTTTCTTTGTCTCCGTTTCCTGAACTGTGCAATGAAGGGCTGAGATCAGACTCCACGGCTCTCTTGCCTCCTGGTAACTCACTGAGCGGCCCTCCACAGGCTGTCAGCTCCTGGCTGTCCGGGTGCAACTCAGAACGCAAGGAAAGCAAATCCATATCCTTCCCCCAACTGCGCGAGCCAAGCGCAGAGCCCCAGCAGGGAGAGAATTCGAGGCCTCTGTGCTCAGCTGGGAGACAGATTCTTGGAAGCAGTGAAGTTTTATAACATCTTGAGGAAGTTTTCATAACGACCGAGGATCAACATCATGTGGAGCACAAACTGTCAACGTTTGAGCCCTAAAGAAAATTCAGAATGGGGTGAGGTCAAGTGAACGTCTAACTGCTGAGCGAAAGGACAGGCAGGATTTGAAAGCGCTCTTGTCTTGGAGTTATCAGGACTTTCCCAAAGAAGTGCGTGTGGTTAATGCGTGCTCTGATGTGAGTAGGGGAGGCAGAATCCTCGGGTGAGCACTTGGGAGTAAGAGGCTCATTATGTTCTGTGTGGAATGGAACCCCATGAAAAATGATCACTCCTGTTACACCTCTGATTGCTGTATTTAGCATTCTACATGTTGCTAAATAACCTTTGCTTTCCTGCTTTGCTTAGAGCTGCCTGACCTCGAACGAATCACTTATCCTCTTTGAGAATCACTTCTGTCATCTCCAAAATGGGCGTCATACCAACACTTGACAGGATTGTGGAGAAGACTAAAGTTGGATGCTTTGTATGAAAAGCACTTTGTGAAGTGAGGGCTGTAGAACGGTTGGTTTAGCTTTTCAATGAGTATTTACTGTTCTAGACGCTGCTTTTTATTGGTGGGAGCTAGAAACCTGGAATGTAGCGAAACTGTTTAAGTGTGATTGAGAATCGGGTGCAGAGAGGTAAACGAGTGGAAGCTCTGTGCTTGGGCCGAATCTAGAAGGCAATGTCGGCCACAGGGCGAGAATCCGTCAGTAGAACGGATTCTACTCCGGGGGACATTTTTGTAGGGGACTGTGTCTCCTGGTGGGGAGGAAGCCGTGTGTTTCTCTGGTGCTCAGGCTTAGAATTACCCGGGAAAGCCCTCCCCCCTCCCTCCCTCCTTCCCGCCCTGCCAGCCGGCTGGTTGCAGACCCACTTCCCGGACTATTTCAGTCATCCTCCCACAGCTGCCATTTGAAGAGAGAAATGCATTTGCTGAGAGGACTCTCTTAATCCTGCGTTTTAGTTCACTTCCCCGGCACTTTTGCCTGGCCTGCGGGTCAAGTAGAAAAAAGTGAGTGGCTTTTCTAATGGTATAACCGACATTTCTTTATCCCAAGAATTTGTTTTGCTGCAGAGCTTCCAAGACTCAAAATCAGTCAAAAAAATAGCCACACATATTTTAAAGGCACTTTACAACTACTTAGCAAATATGTGTTTAAAATATATAAATTCTTCCCAATTTATCATGGTTTGCAAATTAAGATTGCTCCAGGAATTAGCCCACTTTAAGTCCAGCCAATTCCAGTTCAATCTACTCTGACATCAAATTTCTAGGAAAAGCAGGGCATTTGTTTATTTCTTTCTTTTTTCTAATATAACAGAAATTTATTTCTCACAGTTCTGCAGGCTGGGAATTCCATGATCAGGGTACTGGCAGATTCAGTGTCTGGTGAGGGGTCTGCTTCTAGTCCAGACATCTGTCTTCTTGTTGTGTCCTCATATGAGGAAGGGACAAGGGAGCTCTCTGGGGTCCCTTCTATAAGGGCACTGATCCCATTCACTAGTGCTCTGCCTCAGTGTCCTAATCACCCACCAAAGGCCCAACCTGAAAAAAAAAAATAATCACAAGACTGTGTAAATGTGTATAGCTTCCTTCAAATCTGTGTTAAACCCAATGTTCAGGCATAATCTATTTTCTTTTAGCAATCACTTATTCTTCTATCCTTAATACATTCTCCCAAATGTTTTTCAAAATTAAATAGTGAAAATCTGGGCATTTCTAACAAGTATATTTAAGAGCTTAGGTGGATAACTTCTAGATCCCTGCTTTGTGAATGTGGGTGGGTTAATAGGCAGAACAAATTCCTGCTACTTTCTCTGAGCTCCTTTATTATAGGTCTTTCCTCAATAGTCACTATTTTCCTAAATGGTTTTAAGGGTAATTTGATCCTTTCTAGATGAGCTAGGAAAGAAGAATTAGGGACTCACCCAGTATCATCTCTTTCCCACTTCTTAGGTCACTGGGGACATTTTTATTTATTCAAAGCTCTCCTCCCTTTCCAAGATTGCATTTTTGTTCCTTGATAACCTGCCAGGTGACTGCGCTTAAAAATTTGTCATCTCATTTATCAACCAAGCAAATGTTTATGGAGCACATCCTGTGTGCCCAGCACCAGGCTAGAATGGAGCAAGCCACATGGTCATAGCAACCTGCAATAATGGTGCAATGTGCCACGTTAGGGATGAGTTTGGGGAGTGAAGAAAATTGAAGGATGCCCCAAGCTCAGTCTTGGAGAATTAAGGGAGACATCCTAGAGAGAGTGATGCTGAACTCGAGACCTGAGGGAAGGCAGGAGTTAGCAAAGGAGTAAGGATCAGGGAGGGAAGGGAAGGGAAGGGCTTACCAGGAGGAAGGGACCCCATGTGCTCTTCCGGGGCCCAAGGAGAGTGAGCACATTCCAGCAACTGAAAGGAGCCTGTAGTGTGGCCACTGTGGAGTCTGGTTAGAAGATGTCCGGGCAGGAGGCTGGGGGGGTAGCAGGGACAGATCCTGGGACCCTGGATGCCAGATTATGGAAACTGCACTTTATCCTGAGATGAGAATGGAAAGTCACAGGATGTGGTCACCAAAATTTAGGCAAGAGTTGCGAGTAGCTTAACCTAAGGGTAGTGGTGGCAGAAACATAGAGTTGCCAGAGTTGGGGGATGGATTGGTGGGATTGATGCCTTGAGTACTGGAAACCATTCATAGGAACAGAGAAGTTTTAAGGGCTGAGATGCTGAGTTCCATGATGATCATTTTGAGTTGAATATACCTGTGTTCATGGATGCCACCTCTGTGGGTGAGAAAAGACATTGTGCTGTCTTATTCACCACAAGATTGGCCCCAACCTTGCCCTCGCAAATAGGCATCCATGGCTATGAAATAAATGAACGAGCAAGTGAATGAGTAAACGAATGCATCCTGGTGCATACGGTCCACTGACAGTTTCATACAATGGACACAGAGGGAGACCAAGGCTGGCATGCCAACTGGGGTCCCGGCCATGTGTCTGAGAGAAGCCACAGGCGTGGACGTCCCTGTGAGGGGATTGTATGTGAGGAGGAGAGGCCCCAGTGGGCAGGGTCTTGGACAGACAGGCATTGAAGGGGCAGACGAGGAAGGGAGCCAGTGAAGGAGGAGAGAGGTGGGAGGAGAACCAGGAATCAGCAAATCCCAAATGCTACTGGGAAGAGGCCAGTGAAGGTAAAACTAAGAAGAGGACACAAGATCTGGTAACAAGGAGGTTGTTTTAGATCTTGGGGAAGACGGTTAGGGCCGAGGTTTGTTCTTCAACTCTGCCCAGGATCCATGACCATGAATGGCAAGTGACAATCTGTGAACAGAAACAAAGTAAAAGGAGTAGCCAAATTCAGCTGCCTCATGCTCTACCCTTTAGGGGAGAGCAAGACAGCCTGGGAGAGAAAAGGTCTTTGTCTCTTGTCCCTCTTTGTCTGGCTCAAGGTAATGCCATTGCCTCTGACTTCCCCGAGAACCAAGCAGCTCCCACGTCCCTAAGTAAAGGCCAAGCCATAGACAAGGGCAGAGGCCGCCACTGGGAATGTTTGTGTTGTTAATTTTTTGTAGTTGAATCATATTGGCAAAACTGTTTCCAAGTTGTTTAAACATGGGTAGAGAAGCTGAGTGTTTAGCGGGAGGTTAGCATTTTTCCATGATGACATCATGTGGCCTGGATCACCACTGAAAGGATCATCAATAAAGCAAGTCAACTCTATGCAACTTGAAAAATATGCTTTTCCTCAAAAGATAATAAGAAAGCGTGGAGAAACAGAATCGGTTCTAACAGGGAGACTCTTTGGTGAACTTGACAATCTAGTCAGTGGCTGCCAATGGCAGGTGTTAATAACAAAACAGGAAAGCAAACAAAAACAAAAAAAAACCTCTGTTCTTAACCAGCACTTATCATTTAGCCTAAGTGGATTTTAAGGAAACACAGAAAGGTTTTCGTTCTATCTAGAGAGGTGAAGTGCAAGTGCAGGAGGAAAACAATCCAGGGCTTGGGAACGATACCACATGTCTGACCCAGAATCAATTCCAAAGAAATTCTCCTGTGATTTCCTATATTTCTTTTGTTTCTGGGCTGCATAAGAGAATGTTTTCTTAAGAGCAAACATGTCAAATGAAACAGGAATGACTATTGGCTGACCCAGGAAATTTTCTCCCAACAAGTGCACACAGTGCGACTTGAGATTTCTTTAACTGGACCCAAGTGCGACACCATGAGATCCTGACGCCAACTGAGAGATGGCTGTATGATAATCATGTCAAATCTCCTCCCCTCTCCAGAGATATGAAAGTGGAATAAAAGGAGGAAAATAAGCAAATGTTGAACTAGAACCATGTGTTCTACGGTGCAAAGCAGAAAACCAGAATAGTGCCAGGGTTGGGGGCGGGGTGTGGAGAACCACAAGGTCTGGGAGGTTGAAAACAAGCATGCGGCCCGGGGATTCCCCAAAGTGCGTTCTCCTGGAAGGCTGCTTGGCGCTCTGCCAACCTGACTCACACCCCTCACTGGCGACTTGTGGTCACAGTAAACACAAACATTTTTCTTGGAATTTCTTTTCCCAAATAAATATTTCTTAAAACGCTTTACTTCTTGGCTTCCATGATGTCGTGGTGTCCTCATTTGGCTCCAATCCCACTGGTCGCTCCTTCCCACCTCCCCTGCTATCCTCTACCTCTCTTTGCCTTCTCCTTTCCGTCTAAACACACTTCCTGGGTGGCCTCATCCAGTCCATTGGTTTAAACATCGTATTCAAGTTGGTGAATCTCCAACCCATATCTCTGACATAATCTCCTCCTAGACCTTGGATATCTTATACTCCAAAATGTGGATGTTAGTCTTGAGTTATCTTTGACGTCAGTAAATCTTGCTTATTATATCTTCAAATCCATGAGAGCTGGCCACTCCATCTCTACTACTGATCCAAGACATCTTCACTTCTCATTTGGGCGACTAAGTGGATTCCAACTTCTGCTTCTTGCCCCTTCACAATCTAATCTCCCCCACAACACTCAGAGTCAACTTTGGAAAATAGATATCAGTCTAAAATCCACTGATGACTTCCCATAGAATATAAAATGAATATCAACCCTCTTCCCCTGGGATATGGGCCTCTCACCTGCCCCACCTGCATCCTCTATGTTTGGCAATGTTTACTTGCTCTTAGGCCTGGAACATGCCATGCTTGTTGCAGCCTCAGTGCCTTTGTACAAAGGGTTCTTTCTGCCTGCCAAGCTTTCCCCCAATCTGTGCCCTTCTAGCTCATTTTGTGTCATTCAGAATCAGCTTAAAGATGACCTTTACAGAGAGTTCTTCTCTGGTGGTCCCCGATGTCATGTGCCCCTGTTAAATTATCTGCTCAGCACTGATTTTCCCTGTGTTTGGTTATGTACTGATATGCCATTATGAAGAGGTGCTCTGTCTCTTTGTCACAGGGTGTGTGATAGCCCTTAGTACATAGGGGACAACCCCATAAGTATTTGTTGAATTGATTGGCTCAATGAACAACTCATTCATCCCTCCTGGACCCAGCCTTCTGGGGCTTATCCAGAGAAAAGAGTTGAAGATCTGGCCATAATTCAATATGATTGTTAAAATTCCAAAAAGTTAGAATGAAGATCAAATTACGGTTGAAGGTGTTTTCTCTAATTTAACCAATGGGTCTCAGATTTGTTTTTCTGGAAATTTCACAGTAGAAGTCATTCCAAATTTCAAATCGACTTCATCTTTTATTTGTCTTCCCATTCCACCTCTCCCCTCATTGTATCTGAGAGTCAGGAGAGAACCCATCAATTCTGAAACTGGCTTTCTCTTCCTTCATCACTCAGAAAAGTGATGAACACCAATTTTTTTGATAAAAAATGATAGTGCATAATGAAGCAACATTTTTCCCTGAAACACTTATTGTCTATTTGACTAAATTCAACCTTTAATCATGTTTTCAAACCAAAATTCATTGAATTATAGTGAGAGAGAACAGATGGGTCTTGCCTGGGGCAGGGGTGGGTGAAGATTGGCTACAGAGGACTTGAGAGGTTGTGGAAATATTGCCTTTACTGGAGCAATGCTTACACGGGTGTACGCATTGGTCAAAACGCATCAAACCACACTTACATTTATTATATGTAGTATGTCAAGCACTTTGCTCAATGTCTTACATTGATTACTCTAATATCCCCGAGCAGTGTGCTATTGAGGATACGTTTGAGCAGAGCTGCTCTGCTACAGACCATGATTTTAATCCTATATAAAAGCCTTATCTGGGAACTCATTTTTTTCTATTTGGGTGGAAATAAAATTCTTTATTTTAATCCAGAAGTACACTGATCACCTGAAATATTTTCACTGAACAAATGGTCTATTTTAGCGTGGGTTCCCTCAAAAGCAGACTCTGATTGGGGTGGGAACGTGAGAAGCCAGGGCTGGGTGTGTTAGTGCTCAGGTGACCGTGCTGGGCACGTGGGGCTCAGAACTGCCGGGTCCTGCAGGGAGTGGTATAGAAGATGCCTGGCTTTGTCCCACCTGACGGAGGATGTGTCTGTGGCATTTGTCCATAGACTCCACCCTCGTTGTCTGGAGTCTGATCCTGGGGCATTAGCTGCACTGAACTTTCCTCCTGCCCAGCTCAAATGCTGAGCACACTTTGGAGACCAGAAAAAGCCATCAGGAAGGGAATCACAGATGCTTGTACTAAGCTGCAGGGTCGGACTGCAGGGAAACAGTGGATGCTGAGAGGAGATGCGGTACCACGACATTGGCTACTAAATATCTTTACTTGTGTGTGAAAAGTCCATCCAGTGTCCTTGTTTGATTCTTTGCTGTTTGGGAGTTTTGTTTGTTTGTTTTCCTTCCTCTAATATAACTTTAGATTGATTTTTTGTGGCTCTTCTGTTAGCTCCAAATAAAAACACCAAGATTAACTGTAGTCAAAGGTAATGACTTGGACTACTCACCTTTATAGAATCCTAGTGTGTACATGAGAATGCCGTTCCAGTTTACTGAGCCCTTATTTCTTACCAGACACCAAAGTCAAGTGCTTTCTTGGCTTAATCGTCAAAACAATTCCAGATTGAGGATGAGGATGTTCACCCCCACCTTGCAGTTATAGAAACTAAGGCTTTGGAAGGTTAAGTAATAGCCCGGGTTCTAGAATTGGCAAACCTGGCTGGAGTCTGAAGCCCAAGCTCTCTCACTGTTCTCAACACTCACTCTAGATTTTCAACTGGCACAGTGTGCATTTTCCAGCGGGCATCTCCAGCTCAAAATCACAGCACCTGACACGCAAACAAAGAATCGAAAAGGTGGTTGGTGGGCATGGAATCAGAACAGAGAGATATAGAGTATTTAGAGACATGCAGTGTGTGAACACAGCTTACACAAATCATGTCAAGATGCTCACCAAAAGTTCACAAAGAAAAACTCATTTTCTTCCCCAATAATACTATTAAAAAAGGGAATTAGCCCTCATAAGTACAACAAAGATTACTTTTAGCATATATAATCACAAAGGATATATTTAAATAGTGGTATGGCCAGGGCCTGAGGAATATGGGTATGATGCCAACTGCATACTCTATAGACAGCTGAGTATCCCAGCCCACGGGCACTCGAGGAATTTACTCTCTCTGGCCATCCTACTGCTTCTGACACTGAGACCAACTCCCTTATCTTCATGCTTTCTGTTCAATGGAATTTTCTCCTATGTCTCTACCTATGAATATTATGGGTAAGAGCAGACTCTGTGACTGTGTAGTAGAGAGGTGTCTGGGGATAACCCTCTCTTCTCATAAGCCTCCCTGTTTCCTTTCTGCCCACAAAACTTTGCAATGATTCCCTTTCCATCCAGAGCCCTCGATGAATCGGCCTTCTTCCTTCTCTCCACATTCTCCTCCCCTCCTTGAGTGTGCTGGGATCACCCAACAACCACTCACTCAAATTCTAGTCTCCGTGTCAGCTTTTCCTGGGACCCAATTTAAGGCAGCATAACACCACCACAAAATCTAGTATATTGTGCTCCGATTCCACAAACAGATTTTTAAATTCCTGAGGGCCGAGATGATGTTCGATATGTTTATATCATTCATACTTAGCTTAGACACCATACGGTCGACACACAAGTACCCTGGGATTTTGTAAAAGTTCTAAGGTATTAACGTACTACGTTTTGGGGTGAAAACACCAGAGCTAAAGGGCAGGTTGCAGGAACCAGCAGCGTGTGCATCAGGCTCGAGGTCACGGTTATCAGTCACAATCCCCTCTAAACCTAAACTGCATCCCAGGGAAGGGAAGGCAGCCCTGAAGTGGTATTGTTAAACCGCCAAGGGGTGGCTTCGGGGAGCTGTTCACCTTTTATTGCTTTTCTCTTTGCGTGGATTGCTGGGGAACTCAAGTCCAAATTTAGTGGCTCACTTCTAGCAAAGTATTTTCTTTCTTTTATATCAAGCTCATTTCCAACTGCGGCTGATTTCCTCTCCTCCCTTCCTATGCCATCCGCTTTCTTATTTTTACCGTCATGTGTTCATACTATATATATTGCAAATCATTCCTAGGAGGAAGACAATAAGATAGAAGGTGCGCCCTGCACTTGCCTTAGAGTGACATTCAGTTCCCGAGAGAGGAGGAACTAGTGTCAGTGCCAGAGCTGGTGAGCAGCAGGGTTGGGATCAGCTTCGGAACCCTAATTTCACATCACAGGACTGCCTTCTGCTGTGACGGCCAACGGTCCATTGTCTGCCTGCTTGGAAATTCAGTCTCATCTGAGCAGGAATTTGAGCCTGAGAACATGTGCAAAAAGTGATATTCTTTTGCATGCAACTAAGTCAGTGTCAGAACAATCTCAGAACAATTGGGGTGGCCTGTGATTTTATGGTCAGCTCTCTTTTGAGAGCCTAATGATTTCCAGCTGTTGTCTCTGAATACCCAGCCTCTGGGAAACCACAGATTGATGGAACCTGGGCTTCAAATTCTGCAGCACTTGGCACTTGATTTTCAAAGGAGAGATGTCCGAAATAACTGCTCTTGTAAAAGACGAGAGGCACTTAGGGACATTTCACCACAGTGATTGTTGCCTGTGACTCATAATAAGGATTAAAAACAATTTAAAAACTCTGTACCTAATAAGGATTAATTCTCCTCTCAGTTCTTTTATTTTTATTCACTCAAAGCCAATTTTAGTAACATTGACAATTTCATTTCTGCTATTTAATGGGCACATTCTATTATTCTTTCCTCTGTCTTAGGAAGATAGCTTCTATTCACGTCACTTATAGCCTCCTTTCCAAGGGTTCTGGTATTTAAACCGGTTTTGACTATTTCCTAATATTCATCATTATTTTTAAAAAATCTCATCTTAGGCCTAACATCATGAAGGGCCTATTTTTTTTTCTTTGAGACAGGATCTCATGCTGTCACCCGTGTAGAGTGCAGGGGCGTCATCACAGCTCACTGCAACCTCAAACTCCTGGGCTCAAGTGATCCTCCTGCCTCAGACTCCTGAGTAGCTGGGACTATAGGCACACACCACCATTCCAGGCTAATTTTTCTATCTTTTGTAGAGACAAACTCTCACTCTTGCTCAGGCTGCTCTTGAACTTCCAATCTCAAGGGATCCTCCTGCCTCAGCCTCCCAAAGTTCTAGGACTACAGGTGTGAGCCACTGTGATTAGCTTCCTGTTGGTTTTCATATTGATAAATTAGACTTGAAAGTGATATTGCCTCTTTGGTCCTGAGTTTCTTCAACTGTAAAATTGGAAGTAGGCTGGGGTCAGGTTGCAAACAGAGAAAGGCATTTGGGTTTATTCTAGGGGGTTTGGTCAGCCCTTGGTTTCTACCAGGGGAAGGAAAGGATCCAATTTCCAATTTCTATAAGTCATGTGCCTGTGAGGTAAATGAAATGACTGGCAGGTCCAAGTGGAAGTGAGGACGTGTGTTGGGCTGTCTGTGCATAGAAAAGACAACGGTGGTGGGAGGGGTGGTAGCCGGAAATGGAGAGCCGTGTGCAGGGTCAGGTATGCGAGGGCGATGCACACGGCGGGACCCACTTGCACAAAGGTAAGTTACTTCCTAATAGAAATCACAGACTGCAATCTCAGTGGGAGAGTGGACGGCAACCAGCCCAATCTCCTTTCCTAGAGCTACGCCCAGAGAAGGACAAGAAAGAAAGTGAGGAAAGGGAGGGGAAGGGAATGGGGAGAGGAAGAATGAGAGAGGAGAGGGAGAGAGAGCAGGACAAGGAAGGGAGAGGGAGAGGCAGGAAGAGGACAGAGAGGAAAGGAGAGAGGGCGGGAAAAGGGAAAGGGCAGAGGTGGGGCAGAGCACATCACAGGATGCTGCCTCCAGGAGGAGCCGGGAGACCAGCTAATCCAACGTACTGCTTGAAGGCAGAGGGGCCTGCTGGCTTGGCCACGCTCACACGGCGGCTCAGAGGTACACTTGAGATTCAGGGCCAGGTCTAGTTTGAATTTCTCCCAGCCCAATAGCTCGCGCTCCCCAGTGGCTTGCTTGGACCCAGCATTAGAATCAATTGTATTTCTCTGGAACATACGCTGACTAAGGGAGGAGGAGCGGACCTGCAAGGGTGGGTGTCAGAGGGTAGAGGGAGAGGGGCTGGAGGGGAAAGCAGAGCTCGTGATGCATTCCATGCAGAAGCCTGGTTTGGGTAGACACCAAGGAAAATCAAGCCAGAAATAAAGACCATGTTTCTTACCTTCTTCACCTTAGCTGGGAGGGGAACCCACATTAATGGAGTCCCTACCATCTGCAAACCAGAGACCAGAGATCCACATACATTCATTTCTTCTGCCCATTTCTCAGATCAGAAAAGGGAGGCCCTGATTGGTTTGATGATTTTCTTCCCGACGGCATGGCATGTGAGTGAGTGTGAAATCAAATCTCTAAGAGCAGGCAAGATGTGTGGAAGTGATTCGGAGACCGGGAAGAACCGCAGGCAGAATCAGAGAGAGCACCCACGTGTTGGATGCTCTTCCTTCGCCACAAGGGGTGGCCTTGCCTCTCTCAGGGATCTGTCTGGGGATTTCAGGGAGCTGGCTGGACTTGGAGTATTGAGCTGTGCTCATGACAGAGCTCCGATGGCCTGTGAAGCACAAAGGGGCCACATTTCAATCCCTACTACATTGCTGGGTGATCTCCAGGTGAAAGTTAAATACAAGCCAAATGCAACCACCGCTCTCTCAAAGAAAAGAGAATCCATTTTCAACAGAGAGCAGGGCAGCTTAAGGTATCCACAGCCTCCTTCTGTGATACTAGCTGGCCCCCCGAAGCCAGTGTTTCCAAGTGTTAGAATCCGTGAGGAGAGAGGGATCACATGGCTCCTTTAGCGTGGAGCAGGCCTGGCAAACACAGAGTCCCTGGGTGGGAGGGCACCAGGCCTCCTGTCTACCCCAGGCCCTGGGAGGGAGTTTATCTGGATGCCTCACCCTCACCTTGGACCCATGAACTCAATAAAGTCAGGAATGAATAATCCCTACCCACCCTCAGACAGAAGTCACTAAGTTTCATCCTCTTGCTTGGAGAGTTTGGCAAATCTACTCAATTCCCAAACTCCCAGCTTCTTAACATCTCATGGAGTGTGGTGGTCCAGAAAGTGCCTGTAGGGCCAACCATGTGGCCATAAAGTCTGACTCTGCCCATCCCATACCCTCTCTCCCCCAGTGGGACCTGAACACAGAATCTGCCCCTCCCCCCAGGGGACCTGGGCACAGAGTCTGCCCATCCCCCCATATGACCTGGGCACAGAGTCTACCCCTCCCCTATGCATGTCGTCTCACCCCTGGACGGGCCCACTAACCATCCCTGTCTCATAGAGCTATTGTGATTTTTAAATTACTTACATATGTAAATTTCAGAACTGTTCCTGATGCTAAGCAGAGCTATGTCAGTTTTAGTGTTTATTTGCGTTACTGTTGTAATCACTTTGGAGTCGTGGCCCTGGGTTTGGACAATGAAATCTGAAGTCAGGGATAACTTGGAACAGGTCAGCTGTTGAGCTTATTTCCTAGGATATATTTCTTTTCTTTCCATATGTGTGTGTTTTATTTCTGTGTTAGCTTGATTTCAGGGAGGCCACCAGAAATTGTTTTAAGCCCAGAATCCTTTCAAAGCTCTGAGTTTCTCCGGAACATAAAAGTTTGTTGAATGTATAGGGGAAGATTTCAGAAATAGGAAAAAATTGTAAAGCTCCGCAGATATGCAACTGCTCCAGTATAAGTAAATGGATAAAGAACCGAGTTGTTTTAGAAGTAGAACTCCTTTTTATTGCAGATAACATTAACTTGCATATAAAAGCTTGCAAGGAATTTGCTGCAAAGCACCAGAACAAATAACTGAGTTCAGCACGGTCACAAGGTTTAAGATCAACATAAAAAAATTTCAATTGTACTGTTGCATACCAGCAATGAGCAATATGAAAATGAAATGCAAAAGTTGTCAAAATTCTTTGGTCACCCTTCTTAATCACTTCTCTTTCAGAGTGAACAAATGTTTTACCTAAGCTATGTGAGAACATAAGAACAATATCCTGCTTATTTTTTTTTATTTCAGAATATTATGGGAGTATGAATGTTTTGATTACACAGATTACTTTTGTACTGCTTGAGTGAAATCATATCTAATCGGCACAATGTTACGCTATCTGATTGAGTTTTTTTTAAAGCTAAACAGGCTCATGAAAATATCCGTGTGCCCCTGTGGTACTTGGAGCCAAATGTGACCCACAATGGAAACTGGTAACAAAAAGAAATGTCTAGGCTCTTTTATAGAAATTAACAGAGCAGAGGCAGAAAATTAAGAACATTTTCCCCAAAGTTGGCTACTTAGCTCCACACTGGGAGGACCCTGCATGCAGCCCCACCACGTCCTACCTAGAATCAGGCAAAGGGGTGGGGGTCGGGGGGGAGATACCTGACAGTGATCAGGGCCGGGCAACATCAGATTTGACAGTTTTGTGTGATATTGAGCAACTCGGTGGATCAATCAGCCACTCGAGTAGCACGGACAGCGGTGTTTCCTGCCCGGAGAGAGCAGAGAGCATCCTTCTGTGCTGCAGTTCGGTGAAGGAGGGGCCATGCCATAGCGGGTGAGGGGCAGACGTTGCTCACATGGGGCAGAAAAGCTGGTCAGACAGCAGAAAAGAACTAGGGCAGATGCAGAATTTTAAAGAGAGTCATGATGGACAGGCCACCATGGGGTGGATGAGAGGGCCCTCACAACCCAGATGAAAGGCTCAGAACCAGGGCAAGACAGGAACTGTTGAAATGGCACAGGAACAGTTGGGTGAAGGCAGAGTCGAACTGTGAGAACTGCTATGGTTTGGCAGGAAGCTGGAGTCACAGAAGTGGGAGTACTTGAGGGCAGGGGCTAGGGCAGCACCATGGATAGCTCTCCTGGGCACAGCCACTCTAAGCGATGTGTTAAGAAGGATTCTGAGGTTGTGACTGAACCAAGCAGGAAAGATTGCTATGATTGATTAATGATACCTGCTGTGGACATGTGAGGTGGAGTGATGGAAAGTTTGCAACTCCTGATGTCGGCTGAGCCCCGATTGACCAGAAGGCCTTCTGCATCTCCACTGGTTTGCATGTTGGAGATTTGCGTCTCTGAACTAGACAGGGGCAATTCTCCTATGTGCTTGTGATTCTTGCTATCAACCTCTTTCCTCTGAAGCCCAGTCCTGCTCTTTCAGCTCCCTCCCTGGGGGCAGGGAAAGGTTTCCGAGAGCTGGACTCCCAGCTGGAGACTTGACGCCTCTTTTCCTAATGAGTGGCCTTCAGAGGTGGCTCCAGGTGTTGCTGCCTGAGCCTGGGTAACCATGACAACTTCTCTTATTGCAGAGCTCCACTGTAGATATCTGGACTCTGATTCTGGAAAACTCTGTGTTTTATGTTAATCCTGGTGTTGGAGATTGGAGTGAGCACATGGATCACCATGCAGAAATGCCATCCTGTAAAGACCCCAGTGCACTTGGACATTTTTTCCCCTGGTATCTGGTTTCCTATGACCTCCAGGACCCTGCAGGCTGGTGATGTGTGCCACACGTCAAACATTTTTCCCAGCCACAGTGTTTTTGGCTCTGGCACGCATTGCAGGAAGACTTCTGTGCAGCTGGAATGTCACAGACACATTCAGGGCAGTCAGTTGCTGAGGAAGGTTTATTTCTTTGGCTCAGAGGTACCCCCATCTCTCAAGCATGGAGGATTTAGAAGTAGGGCATGGACGATTTTCCACCATTTCTAAAAAGACTCTTTCTCCTCTTCTCCAACAGTTGCTCCTGCCAATCCAGATGGGGAACCTTCCTGCCTGGGCCAGGGCCCCCACTTTCCTTTGTCACCTGGATTCTTAGCCCACACATCTGAACACAGCTCATTGTCTTGGCCATCTCAGTCAAGCAAAGTGATGGGAAAACCGGATTTTTTCTGGAGGATCCGTTCCCTCAACACTGATCTATAGCAACATAATTCGGAGACCCTAACCCCCACCTCAGGGGCTGAGGACCAACTGCTAGCAACCAGGGCGTGGCACAGGGCAGTGTGCATCTCAGCCTGCTTCTGCCCTGGAGTCATTCTTCACCAGTAACTGCCTGATTCATTGGGAAGAGCCCAGCAGCTTCGTGCTGGCAGCTGGGAAAGTAGCCACTGAATGTTCACCCTCAGATGCTAATGACAGAAGGTGTAACATCTCCCAGGAATTTGGATTCCAAGAAGGAACTTGAAGAAGAAAAGAATGACTGACAGTGTGGTGAGTTTTCCGGTTCAATGGCGCTCGACGGTAAACGGGTTTCCTCACTCCTGTCCAGTCACACATGTGGGGGCCGCAGTCACTTCTGTGGGCTTGGACCATCCTGTTTTCTGAGCATCTTCCATCCACACCCCTGACCTGGGCTCACTCTTTCATTCAGTAATCTTAAAACTGCTTTGGGGCTGATGTTGTTATCCTTATTTTACAGATGAATTAAGTGCACCTTAGTGGAATTCAATAGCTTCTGCACAGAACACAGCTACTGGGTACAGGATGAGAGCTCACACTCAGATTTCTGATGCAAACACAATGGTGACTCTATCATGCCACAGTGGTAGCCGTGAACCTCGCCTTGCACCCTTCTGTGCAGGTGCACGCTCACCAGGCTGTGCCCTTTCTGTCCCCAGCTCTCCCTGCCCCCACAGGAGAGAGTGACAGGAGGTAAGTTTTGGTCCTCTCTGAGCCCCAATTCCTGCACGTATCAAGCCCTTGGTGAACGCTTGCTGAATAGGATATTAGAACCTGGTTTGTACATGTTTCCTGTGGCTACTGTAATAAATTGCTACAAATCTGGTGGCTTGAAACAAGAGAAATTTATTTTCTCAGTGTCCTGCAGACCAGAAGTTCAAAATCATTTTCACTGGGTCCAAATAAAGGTGTTGTCAGGGCTGTGATCCTCCTGGAGGCTTCAAGGAAGAATTTATCCTGTTAAAAGAAAAACTCAGGACAAATTAAATATATTAGAGTTTAATTGAACAAGGAGAGATTCATGAATCAAGCAGCCCCCAGAGCCAGCATAAGTTGAGAGCATCTCCCAGGCTTCCACATGGTCTGATTATATTTATGGACAGAAAAAGGAAAGTAACATGCAGAAAACAGAAAAGAGGTACAGAAACAGCTGCATTGGCTATAGCTGAGCGTTGCCTTATTTCAACAGGGCTTGAACAATTGGCCTCCTGGGATTGGCTGAAACTCATCTACTTGTTATAAGAGGAGGTTATAGTCTGTTTATATCCAGTCAGGTGACAGTTCACTATGCACAGAGAAACCTTTAGGCTGAATTTAAAATATATAAGGAGGCAGCTTTAGGCTAAACAAGTTGACAGTTCCTTGCCTCTTCCAGCTTCTGGTGGTACCAGCATTCCCTGGCTTGTGGCTGCGTCACTCCAGTCTCTCCCTTTGTGGTCACCTGGCCTTCTCCCCTGCATATGGGTTGAATTTCCCTGTCTCTTTCTTATAAGGAGACTTGTGATTACATTTAGGGCCCACATGGATAATCCCCTCATCTCAAAATCCTGAATCACTTTTGCAGAGACTTTGCCATACATTATTAATAACAAGGTGACACAAGTTCAGGATGTAAACATCTTGGAGGGCCTTTCTTCAACCTCCTGCACACACAGTTCCAGCCTTTAGAAGCATTGATTTGAGGTGGGGAGCTGGGGGAGTGGTCCAAGACCCCTCGTTTCACCGGTGAGGTCAGTGTTCATACTGAAACGTGCTGGACTGAGAATCGCACCTTTCCTAGGGTGGAGCTGCCTGCAAGTCAGCTGTCCTGGTTCTCAGTGGGCGCAGCATCCCTTACCTCATGGATCTATTCAGTCTTCACCACCTTCCCACTGGCTCTTCCCTCACCTATAAATGGGTGTACAAGTACCTACCTCCTAGCTTTACTGTAAGGATTACACAGCAGGGCCCACAGAACGTACCTGGAATATGTTCAGACATCTTAGAACGTGGGAGCCACAGTCACTACCCTTGTTGTTGGCTAAGTTCCCTTGGAGCTTAAGGCTCTGTGAGGGAATCCATGCTTTTCAAAGATTTCCTAATTACTCAGTAGCAGTCCTGGCAGATCAAAGGCTCAGAAATGAGTCAAAATGGGAGGTCACTGCAACTTCCCTTGTTGGTCACATATATCCTTTGATGATCTTGCATTGGCTCTGACAAAGCCACTTTGTCATGTAGGATGCTTTCCTCCTCCCTGGGAGCCGAGTAGGTGGCAGATAGGGAAGGAAGTCTGCTTTTAAAACTTCTGTGTGACCGGACAGTGAAATACTGAACATTAATGTGCCTGAGAAATGCAATGTTTGTGCCCCTGGGCTGTGTGGCGTGAGTTGTTTCCCTCCTACAGGCCAAAGTTTTGAAATTTTCTTCCTTAATGGAAAAGAGAAGCTGACAGATCAGTTTTTACGTAAAACTAAATAACTAAAAGATAATGAAAGCCTTTGCTGCTGTTGACATTTAAACCCTTCCTCAAAGGCAATCAGCACTTCTCTTGCTGTGCCCTTTGGAGTGGTGATGAGTGGTTCCTTCAAATGTCACTGGTGTGACCTGGCAGAGAAGGTCTCCTGCGCAGCCACTTCCCAGGCCTTTGTCACAGACTCATATTAGGCCTCACTTTCAAAGGCGCCTAGGTGGCCACACAGAGCAGCTGGTCCTTCCCCGGGCATGGTCTTAGGGCCTTACGTGCTCATCTGCCACCACTGGGCATGGCAGTGACCAGCGTGTGTGTCCGTGGTGGGATGGATCATGGGCCTTTGCCGTGGGGTTCTGCAGTACCTACCTGGGAGTGGGTGGAGCACCTCTCCTGTCCCTGGAATGCTGGGCTGGGAGCACGATTTGCTGTGGACAATGGAATGTGGATGGAAGTGGCTGAAACAGAGATTTCAAATGCGCCTGTGCAGTCTGGCTCAGCTCCGGGCTCCCACCATCACAGGAGAAGCATACCCTGTGGGTGGGTCCCCAAACGGAGCTGATCCAAACCTACCATGCAGTCTGGCGGGACGCACAGCTGAAGCCAGCCAAACTCAGCCAGGAAGAGCCGCGCCTCAGAGCTGGGAGAGAGAAAAAGAAACATGTACTGTTGTCATCACTGAGATGTTGAGGGTCTTAGTTATAGAGCAAAATATGACTATGGTGGCCATGAGGAGAGGCACCACGCTTACTCAACAGATGCCAGGACCAGCGTGGACACTGAAATTGTCAATAAAGACAGCCCTATGAGAACAGCTTTTACTTAGGTTCAGATTTTCTTTCAATGAATCCCATGAGCCTGAGACAGACCGTCCCCCAGAGCTGGTGAAATGAGAGCTGGAAGGACTCTGAGTGCTAGCGTGGGGTCCGGTGTAGCTGTTGATGTAACCTCACATGGCAGAAGCATGCAGAGCTGCTTGATCCAGCCATACAGGCTCAGAACTCCCATCTGACTCCAGTTCGGACCTGTGATACCCATTCTCCACTCCAGCTCTGTCTCTGAAGTGGGCTCAAAGTTGAGCCATAACCTAGGGGGCTTTAACTGTAAGATGTGCTGGGATTTGTGCGAGCTGTCAAGGGGAGGTGACCAAGCCAGGAAGAGCCACACCTGGAGTGACCATTATGGTGGGCATGACAGACAGCTGGGGCCTTTTGCCAGAGCCAGTGCTTCCAGACAAGTACATGGAATCACCTGATTCAGGAAGGGGCAGGTGTGCTGGTTGTGGCTGTCTGCTTTGGAGCAGGTCCCCAAGCACACACTGGGTGTGGTTGTATAAAGAAAGAGGAAACCTTGTTCCATTTCTTGGGAAAGGGAGTGCAAAAGTTCATCAGTAATATCAAAGTAAGAGGAGCCCCAGCTCAAAGGCCAGCAGTTCAGCAGGAAGCTGGAGTTGCCAGAAGAAGTCCAGAAAGTGGGCTCAGTGGGCCATGGGCATTAAGAGGAGAGCCTGGCTCAGGGGACACAGCTGGGCCCAGGATGGCGTGGACCTGGCCAGCCAAGGCGTGCCATAATCCGGCCTTATTGTTCCTCACTGGCCCCCAGAGGGCATAGAACTAGCAAACCTGAATGTCGTGGCTGGGACAGGTCCGGCTCAGGTTACGTGAGCCAGAATCAGCCCACACTTTCTGGGGAGCTTCTGCAAAACCCGAGAGCTCATGCCGGTGCTGGGCTGGAGCCCACGCTGGCCTCTCAATCCCAGCAGAGCCCCTCACCCTAGTCTCTCCTTGCTCCCTGCCCATGTCCCTTTCTGCACCTTCTTTGCCTTCACAGCACTCATCATACTTAGCAATTCTACAATTTTCCAAGAGAGAAATTATGCCTGTTTTGGTCCCAAGTGCAGCCCCAGAGCCTGGCATGTGGCCTGGCTCAGCATGAACTCCTGAAAAATATTGGTAGGGCGAAAAAAATGAAAAACAGAATGAAGAAAGAAGAATCAAGGCAGATCTACAAAAACTCAGGATGGCATCTGTGTCCCTTAAGTTAATGCTTTTGATAAGCAACTTCTCTGTCTGTGCCTTCCCGGACCTGCTGCCCAGGAGACACAGTGATGAAATGACAGTGCTCAGTCCTCAGCTGGGGGCTGCATTCCATTGCTGCTTCTTCCTGGCACAACTTGCAATTGTTCTGACCCAGCAGAGTTTCTGTGTTTGCATTTGTTCAATGGGAGTAACAACAACTTCGTAGGGTGGTAAATGCGATAGTGGATATAAAGTACAGTGCCTGCCTCATGGTTGGAGATAAGGAAACGCTCCGTGGTTCTTCCTGCCTCTTGGATTTAGTCAAAGTTTAGTTTCTTGCATGCAAAGTAACAGAATTCAACTTTAAGCAAACTTAAACAGCAAGGAAAATTGATAGGTAGGATCCTGGGGTGTCTTATGGGGTCCAGGGAGCCTTTGGAAAGTCAGCTTCAGGAGGACACATGGGCAGCTCTGGAGCCAGAGAGGCAGGGGCTCCTGGGCCATCGCTTGAGTATTGCCATGACTTGCATTAGGTCTGACCAAGGCGAGTACTGACTGGCCCCCTGGATCAGGTGTACTCTCCTGCTTGGTCAGTCATGGCCAGTCATGGTCAGTCATGACTTGGTCAGTCATGGCCAAGGGTCTTTCAGAATGAACATGGAATGGAGGCCAGGAGCCCTTCTCCCATGAAAGAAAATGATCATGGTCAAAGAACAAGGGCAGGACATAGACAAAGGGCCAGTTTCAATTATACACTCCTATGTTGCTTCCTCCACAAGACTGTCCCTGAATCACCCAGCTGATGATATTATTTGTCTTCCCTAGAAGTATTTTATTTTTCACTTTAGGCACTTATGCCATTGCTTGCAATTTGGTATCATGTGTATATCTCTTGTTCTCCTTTCTAAATGCAGGGGCCTTGTGCAATTAAACCTTTGTGTCTATCTCCATGACAAGCAAAGTGAGCATTTTGACTGCACGTGCTGGGCTTCAGTGATCATATGCACACAGGAATATGGAAGTAAATGCTCCAAGATATACAAAAAGAAGCTCTACCCCTTAGTGATTTGATACCCTTATCGTTGGAGCCCTGGCATTGAAGATAACCAATTTCTTCATTCATCTCATTCATGGAGGGCTAGAGTGCTGCCTGCTATGCATCAGACGCTGTGCCAGGCCAGGATGCTGCCTCTTCGACCCACAGACTAAGGTATAACTTCAAATGGGTGTTCTTCAGGAGATGGATTCACATCCAACACATTTGACCTGGATATTGATACAACTTTTATTTCTATTTCCCCCAGTAATTTAATAAGTATTTCTTACTCCATTATAGCACTAGTAATAGAAGAACTTGTTTTGGCGCAGCCCTTAAAAGACAATTCATTCCCTGTGTTTTATTCTGGCCTTTAGATCAATCATATTATCTCATTGCAAATTGTACAACTATATAGTTTTCCAAGATTTGAACCAAATAGTCAAAAAAAATTGTTGATTTGATAATTGAATGCCAAGAACTGAAGAGTCTCAGTAATCTTATTTCATGAGAGTTTGGATGGTAGATTTTTCTAAGGGGCTATCGTTTGACAATAAATGAATATTTCATTGAATCCATTGGAAATGTTTTTCTTTGAAAGTTAATTCATGGGTTTACTCCCCATCACCCCACCACTGCTTTCCCTTTATTTCAGAGCCCAGGAGTTATTCTGGATTCAGCTTTTCCACTTCTGGGAAGAAGACTCCCAATTTAAAGTTCAAGGCACTTCTTTCTCTTAATAGAGAAACCTAATGATTACTATAATACATTTTTGCTGCAAATGAGAATCAATAGGAATAAACTCAATGTTGACAAATTGACAGTGGGTTTTGTGTTAAAGTTATTCTGTCATTAGTAAAACAACTTGGCATCAAAGAATATGAAATATCCAGGCCTATTTATTTCTCATCAGGTAAATTGTGGAGAGTGTTCATTCTGTGGTCCGTAAGCCCACAGCCTTGGACGAGGAGCTCAAGTATAGAACGTGTCCAAGTTCTGTATAAACTTCTCCCTCTGTTCCCTCCTCATGTCCCAGTGAAGAAGAGTGTCTATTACTACATGTGTAATAGACGTGCAATGTAAATTGCTGCTCTGAGCCTGAGATGGATGGATGGCCCAAGGGGAGTTGAACACCAAGCCCTCAAAATTATTATGCCATCAACAATGGTAAGTTAAAATTGCCCACCACCACAGAGGATGCAATAAAACCAGCATCATTTCTGTAATATTCCTGTCCTGATAAATGATCTAAATATAATCCCAAGGAAATATCAGAAAAATCCAAACTAGAGGACATCCTACAATGTAATTGGCCTATCCTCTTCAAAAGTGTCAAGGTCGTGCAAATCAAAGATGACCAAGATTTCAGAGATTGAAAACAACATAAGATATACAACAACTAAATGTAGTCTGTGATTCTGATCTGTATATTTTTACTATGAAGAACTTTATTGGAACAAATGGAGAGTTTGAATGGGGCCCAAAGCTAAGGTGGTGTTCAGGTGTCAATGCTAATTTCCTGATTTTGATGGTTGTAATGTAGTTATGAGGGTGGTGGAGGTTGCTAAGGCATCACGTCTGCAACTTACTCTCAAATCGTTCAGTAAAAAAAGGTCTCAGTTTTGTTCTTGGAAGTTTTCTGGAAATTTGAGATTGTTTGCAAATTTTAAAAAATTTAAAAAGGGGTCTCAGCCTTCTCAGCACCCTCATTCACATGATAACGCTTCTTCCCCAGCAATCAATAGTCACAGCATGGTACAGCAGGCCAACAGTGTTTGCTAAGCATTGATCCACTTCTTCAGTCTCCTTAGTTATGCTAAACATTATCCTTTATAGCAAATCTGTTCATTTGTTGCTACTAATTAATAGCTAAATGTCCTTCCCCAAACAACCCAGTGATTTTTTTCAATTGGAGAGCCAATAGTTATGAGTTCAAAAGCAGCAACATTGGCTGCACAATGACATCCCAAAGTCCCCGGGTATGTTGGGGTCACAGTGCTCAAGTCTCTTGTTTTACAGGTGAGGACAGGGAGACAGATCCAAAGCAATGGTCAGGAGCCTGAACTCAGCATCCTCTCTCCTGGGCTGTGAGCTCATCGTGGGACACAGTCCCTTTAGCACTGACCTCGGCTTAGCGTTCCTTTTTGTGGCCCCAGAGGATGAATTCTTGAGCTAAGCGTTAAACGGGGTAGACAGAGAACATTCTCAAGGCTTCAGATAAAAAGGGGGTATTAATGGAAATAAAGAGGTGGGAGAGAAATCGCAAAAGAACAAAGAGAAATGGAATACATTTCAATTCCTTTCTCTTTCAGCTAGTTGTAATGGGAGTCCGTGCTTGTGGGAAGCCCAGAGAGAGTGGTTCCTGGAAAGGGTGTAGCTTTGTGGTTAAGGATTTGAATTGTGGATTTGAGTTTCAACATAAACACAGATCCAGTGAATAGCGAGCACCCCACTTGCAGCAGGGGTGGACCTTGTCAGTCCATGATGGAGACCTCATACCCAGTTCCAGAGACTCAATCAATGCTCCAAAGGGCAAGCAGAGGACAAATGCACATTCTGGTGTGCACCCCAATGTCCAAGTTTATGGCATTGTTTTAAACTCTCCAAAGCATGGCAACTTGAAAGTGCCAGGTTATGGAGGGCACTGAAGATGCAGCCCTGCATCACCAAGGATCTGCCCGGTCCTGGTGCAAGGTGGTGGAAGGGAGGTGGGTTGTCTCTGGCCCTCCTGTCTACTTGACTGAAAACAAGAAGAAAACAATCAGAGTCAAGAAACAAGGAAAATGGAAAAAAATGATCTGAGCATAACATTTGAAGAAAGGCTGTGAAATGCAGGGAACATTGGATGCAGGTGAGTGAAACTGTCCCTGACAGGGCACACCTCTGGAGGTCCCAGAGCCAGCTAGGCACAATGTGATCCTGAGTTGGTGCACATTCTTGACTCAAACAGACAATCCTTTGCTGGAAACACAAGCTCCAGGCTGTCGGGGTCTGAGCTGCAGGAATTCTGGAAGTCATGTTGGACACTCTTGGGGGGCAGGTAGGTGGATGAGGGTGGAACCTTGCAGCTATGCCCTCTTTGAGACATGCACGCACTTGGGGTGGGGGACACAGGGGCATTGGGGGGACCTCTAAGGCTTCTGGTGTTGGTCAGCTGCAAAGGGGAGAAGGTGAAACCACCACACACAACACCTGGGACTGATGGGGCTTCAGAATGAGCCTGGACATCTTCACTTGCCCCGAGTAGAGACAGGAAAGGAGTGTAGTCCAAGCAAGAACCTAAAATCTAGTGTCCTCGCTCCACAGCAGCCAGTACAAATCCTCGGTTCCAAAAGAGGGTCTGCAGGCACAAACCAATGTCCATCATGATGAATGGTGTGACAGAAGCAAGTCCATTTAAAAAAAAGTAATTAAGACTTTTGTATGCAGAGAATATTCCAAAAATAGATTTATCTGAAGGAAGGAGCTGATGCTCCCAATGGTATATGCTGTGTACAACGCAGCCAAACAGAGCTGAAGAGCTGGTAGGAAATATCTGAGTGTAGACCAAGTCTCATGGAGAACCTGACTGGCATTTGGATGAGGAACACACTGCGGAAAAAAAAAATCACGTAATGGAACTGATAGGTGAGTTGCGCACACTTGGACCATGTCTACACTGCTAGATAGAACAAGGGAGGGAACAGTCCTGTAGGTTGACATGAGACTCCTTGGTCCTCGGCACATAAAGAAGGTCTTCACAGAGTTGGGAATTATGCCACTGTCTTTGGATACTGTGGGGTCCCACAGAAAATTCTGAAAACATGGTCCAGACCCTAAAATGCTTCCATCTTCATAACTTTGCAACGCGTAATCTTTAAATAAGCAGAGAAGAAATGCTTCTAATTTGAAAGACACAGAAAGCAAGGGGAGTAATCAGGATTAAAACTGGCTTTGGGTAAATAGTGCACAGAAAGGAAGAATAAAATAAAAGAGCATGGCAATTTATGAGCTGTCCAGCAGCTGCAGCTCACTTTGATGAGCCAAGAAAAGAACTTAAGGAATATGAACCAGTTATTAGAGAAAAACACCACATCAGCTTTAGTTAGCAAGAATGAAAAGTTGGCTGAAAAACAGAGGAAGGGAAAATTCAAATGGACCCTCGTTAGTACTTGGCTCAAGTTTGTAGCATTTAAAACTCTTCTGAGACCTAGAGAAAAAATTTAAAAAACAAATAGGAGAGGGAAGGTACAACATCCAATTGAGGTCATGCTCACAGAGAAGATAATTTCCAGTGGTTTAAATGCATGCTACACTCAAAAGAGGCCTGAATAAGCTTTAAAAATATATGTATGGTGCATGCTTTAAGTTGAAGTGAAGAAAGACTGCACCAATGTCAATATTTCAGGGACAATAGCTGATTTTTGTATGGCTCCAAGCAAGTTCACTAATATCCATAAGCTAGATCCAAAGGATACCAATAGGCCAGCATAAAAAAAACTAAACATCTGTGAGGGATAAGGGAGGAGTATTAGTTAAGATGTAGGTCAAGATGCTTTAAAGGAGAGCAGATAAGAGCAGCCTAAATAAAATAGAAGTTTGCTTCTCTCTCAGGTATAAGTCCTAATGGCTAGATGCTCCAGAGGAGTAGGATGACTCTGTTCCCCAAAGGGTCCAGGAGTTCAGACACCATGTGCCACTGATCTGCATCCCCTGGGTGGTTGAACATGGCTCACAACTGCCATATTTGACTCCAGGCTTTGGGAAGGCAAGGAGGAGTGGAGGGCCTGCACCTGCCTTTCAAATCTACAACCAGGAAGCTGCACTTATCACCTCCATTCACAGATCATTGGGCACAACTTAGTCACATGGATACACGGAGCAGCTACCAGAGTCCAGGAAGTATAGATCGAGCTGGGTGGCCGTGTGTTGAGATTGGGATAGAGGTGCATTCTCTAACTAAAAGGACAAAGTGGCAAATGGCTACTGGAAGATGAGCAGCAGTCTGGGCACCTAGGCTCCTTTCCATGTCTTGCTCCACTAGCCCTTGGGGAGTTGCTCCCCCCACATGCTCATGCTGGCCCAGTGTCACCTTGTCTGTGCTCCAGCCAGTAGGAATGGGAAGGAGAATGTGCAGAGCAAGCAGCCTTTGAATGGCGAGATTTGGAGTTGCACATGTTATTTCTGGTCAATTCCATCTGCCAGGACGTAGTCTCATGGCCTAATCTAGCTGCAAGAGAGCCGAGAACTGTCTGGGGTGTGTGGAGGGGTTCTATGAATAACAGGGAGAAAGAGAGAATTAATACTGAGAGACAAGTCAAAGTCTCAAACACAAGTAGTGGAAAATGTAATTGCTGAGAGCATGTTCAATCTACTAAAGTTACTAGCAAATTGCTCTCAGGTCCTAACAGACCCATGGGGTTTCTAATTATAGCCCATCTTTATTCATCAAATGTGCCCAATTGTACTTCAAGCTTGAAAACACTTTATGTGTTCTTAAGAAATAATGATGATTTCCTTTGGAAACGATTTGTCATTTGAATAGCATTTTCAGCAATTTTGTTTAAATTAAAGTGGCTTAACTGCAAAGGGCGGTGCGATTCCAGAACCAAGCATATTTTGGTTTTCCAAACTATGTTTTTTCTATGTCCTATAAAGTAATTTTGCAGAACAGATGCATAATCTCTTCCCCCTTGACAGTTTAACAGAGGGTATCACATGTTAAAGTTCTTGTAAGTCCTGCAGGAAAGATCCTGCTTAACTTTTTTAACCCAGCACAAGACAAACTTATTTGATCATCGAGCCCCTTCTTGCAATGATCTTTTTACCCTTCAATGCAAATAGCACTTCATGGGGTACATTTGGAGAAACACTTTCTAGCCCAATAGGTACCATAATAAATACTAAACATACATGGTTTATAAGTCATTGTCTCTCACTAAGAAAATGGAATCACAAGGAGTAAGAGTAGCTATGTAACTGCAAGATTCTGTTCATGTCACTCAAACTCCTGGGGTCTGTTTTCTAACTGCAATAAGAGAGAATTTGGCCACATTATATCTAATACCAGATATTAAAGAACATGTCCCTTCTTTCTTTGTCACTATGTACTGGATAGACCAAAAGGATCATGCTTTCAGTGAAAATTGTTTCTTGGGGGCAAGAATTAAGTCTGCCCTCCACTGTAACCCAGAGTGTTCCTTAAAACAAGCTCACAGTCTTAACAAATGTGCTCTGAATGAGTGCATAAATGAATAAAGGGCATCCTAAGAGATCAGGTGATCTAACCACCTTCAGGGAAATGGCACATGATTGGCCCTATACAGAGGGAGCTACTGAGGTGAGAAACGCCAGTGACTTGCTCACTTAGACAGAATGTGATGGGAAGAAGCCAGGACCCCAGGTGCTTGTCCCCATGCCTGTCCCCATGCCTGTCCTTCTCTCTGTACCATAGCTCTCTTCCAGTGATGGAATCCAGCCACAGCCTGGACAGGAAGCAGAGCCAGGAAGCAAAGGCTGGTCATCAAAACAATTTGCAAAGGCCAACCTTTTTTCCATCACTATTTGGATCAGAATTTAGCTCTGATGAGAAAACTTCATCTTGTCATGGGAAAATGCTCATTAGAATGTTAGGGGGAAAAAGCAAGATTCAAATCTGTGGATGGGGCACATCCTTTCACATTTGTGAAAAACCATCCAGACTACAGCTGTGTAGACATGGCATGGGAAAAACTGGAAGACAATATACTGATGTACTAATAATTTTTATCACTGGGAGTAGGGTTATGAGTGACTGCCGTGGTTATTATTATTATTTTCTTCTTTTCAGTAAGTAACCTGGCCTTACTAACAACGTCACATTCACATTAACTTTTCACCTTCCATCCGCTGGCCCAGGAGCCCCAGCAGTAGCCTTAATGGGCTGTCACCTGCAGCTGCCTGGGGTGAAGAGGCTCCATGCAGAGGAGACAGACCTCAAGGAACAACAGGCGGAAGCCCCTGCTGGCCACGCCCCTGCAGCCCAGAAGCAAATCTTTTCCTTGAAGGGGGATCTCAAGGTGTGTGAGCTGGTGACTCCCAGCACCCGGGGCTGGGCCCGCCCATTCAAGCTATTGAAGGCTGCACTCAAGTCTCCTGCCCCTTCAATCCCAGAGGTAGCAATACAGGAGCATTCTTTTGAAAGCCGTCTGCGCCTTGCTGGGGCGCTTGCCCCTTGGCGACAGGCCAACATCACGGCACTGAGGTTTCCAGGTTGCAGTGAGCACAGGTTCTGATGCACACCACACACTGATCGACTTAATGGTGTCTTCTGTAGTGCTGAAAGAAGAGAATATTTGCCTGAAGGCCATTTGGATGTAATTGCCCTTATAAGAATGCTTGGTCTTAGGGCTGGCTTTGAATCAAGCAGGGAATAGTAGGAGCGTCCTTCCCAGGAGTCGCTTAATAAAACAGAGGGGTGAGGGGAACGGTTGCTATCGTTTTGCAGAAGAGGAAGAGCTCTCAGTGGAAGAGCTGTCAGTGGAAGAGCTAGAACAACTGAAGCTGATTGAGGAGGGCTGTGTGTGCCTGTGTGTGCATGAGAGTACATATGCATGTGTGCATGTCTGTGCGTGTGTAAGAGGAGTATGTGTGCCTGTGTGCGGTTGTGTGTTGTGTGTGTGCGCACACATGTGTGAACATTGCAGAGCTTCTCCTAGGCTAACCAAGGCTTTGACTGCTTCCATCCCACAAGGCTTCAAATGCATTTGAAAATGAACAAAAGCTAAAATAAGGCCATAAAATGTGTGGCGTATTTTAAATGTTTATTTGAACAACACTTTGAACACACATGAGTTTTCACACTGACCTGCATATCCTTACTTGGAGATAAAATGGGACTTAAAGGCTGTGCCAAACAGCTCTGACCCCCTCCAGGAGAGAACCCGGGTGTCTTTCACGGAAGACAGACCTTGTGAGCCGCCAGCTGGGTCCCCAGAAGCAAGAAGAGACGGCCACCAGCCTGGGAGAGACCTTCTCAGGCATCCAGAGCCCGGGCTTGTTTGTTGGGGTTTTTCACACCCTGGACTGACCCACATCTGCTTAGAGGGAAAGAACAGATGAGATTGCATGAGATAGATGACGTGGGCTTGATTTCGCTGATCCCTGGAGGCTGGAATTCTCCCCTTCGGCATGGGTAGATCCAAAGGCTAAACCTCCCACGGTACTGGAGCCAGCAGGCAGTGGCTGTAGACAGCGTAGGAGCCCTGGGCCTGGGAGAAAGCATCCCAATCATGGAGCGTGATATTCCATTAGCCTCACTGGAGGTGCAGCCTGCTATGGTGGTTCTACTTCTGCTCTGTGACCCAGCCCGGCCATTCCATCTGGCTGCTACCTTCATGCTGGACTCAAGAGTTGAGTTCTGGACAAGGGCTGAGAAGGGTCCCAGGAGGGTGGGCACCACCAGGGCATGGGACAAATCTGATATTTCCAAGCATGTGAGGGCCCCTGCATGGCAGGGAGGGCAGTGCATATCAGGAGGAGATGGGGCAGGAGTGAGGTGGGGGGCAGGTAAGGGGCATGTGAGCCGCCATCAGAAACACAGGCAGGTGGGATACAGGGTGAGACCAGGACGTGTGGTGGCAGGGATTTGCAGACGCCAGGGAAATGAGTTCTAAAACAATAGGGACACTGAGTCAGGGCCACGGGCAAGGGCCCTGCTGGGTCCTATCTGAGACTTTGACAAGAGCAGGCCCTGGACCTGGCAGGTAAAACTCAAAAGGACAAGGAAATGAGTGTCCCTGTGTCCTTCCCTCATACACTCTCACACCGGCCTGTGTAGGCTGTGCCAACCTCATCAAACCTGCCTCATCCTTCAGACCACTGTGCCTCTGCGTGAGCTCATGGTGAGGAGGGATGGAGCCCAGTGCTCTGGGGAGGCGGCAGGGCCAGGACAGGTGGTGGCAGTGAGGGGCTTGGACCCTTGCTGACCAGGGCATGGTGGCTCCTCGCTTGGCCTGGCCTTTGAGCTGGCACCTCCTTGGGCACCACAGCTGCATGGAGGGAGGTCTGGGCAGAGACTGAAGCTCCCTCAGGCACTGGGCAGCACAGAACACTGGTGGGTGAGGGGGACCAGCCTTGGTGGAGGCCCCTACCCAGGGTAGAGGACACACACTTGCCACCCGCATCCACCGGCACAGAGGAAGCTCTGCTTGGCTCAGTGCAAGTGCTCCGTACATGCTAATGATGTAAAGCCATTCCAAAGTCCTCTCTGGAAAGGGTATAAAGCAGTGTCCCCAAAGTTTCTGGCACCAGGAATCAGTTTCATGGAAGACAATTTTTCCACAGTGGCGGGGGTTAGGGGGATGGTTTCAGGATGATTCAAGAGCATTACATTTATTGTGCAGTCAAACCTCTCTGCTAATGATAATCTGTATTTGCAGCCGCTCCCCAGCACTAGCATCACCGCCTCAGCTCCACCTCAGGTCACCAAGCATTAGATTCTGAGAAGGAGCCACAACCTAGATCCCTCGCAAGTGCAGTTTACAGTTGGGTTCTCACTCCTGTGAGAATCTAAGGGTGCTGCTGATCTTACCGGAGGTGGAGTTCAGACAGTGATGAGAGTGACTGATGGGTAAATACAGACAATGGCTATAAATACTCACCCACTGCTCACCTCCTGCTGGGCAGCCCATGGCCTGGGGCTTGGGGACCACAGGTATAAAGGATAGAACTGAAAGTGAAAGCTGGATGAAAAAGTAACAGTTTAAACACTTAAAAAAAATTCAACATTGTTTCAGACTTACAGAACACTAAGAGGAAGAGTACAAAGAATTCTAGAAACCTTTCACTCAGAGACCCCAAATGTGAGCATTTTTACTACCTTTCTTCTCTTTCTTTCTCTTTCCTCCCCTCTGCCCCTAAATACTTCAGTGTGTGTCCCCTAAAAACAAGAACATTCTCTCACATAACTATAACACTATATAACTATAAAAATTATCAAAATCAGTAAATTAAGACCAATACGACCTTATTTTCTAGTCTACAGACTTTACTCAGATTTCACTAAGTGTCCTGATAACGTCCCCAACAGGTCATTACAGGTCGTGTGACCTCTCTCTGGCCTCCTTGCACCTGGAACGACTCCCCACCGTCCTTCCTATTCCACGTTTTCCACGACTCCAGGTCAGTTTCGTGGAACGACCCTCGGTTTGGACGGGCTGTTTTTAAACTTGCGTCATAGGCAAATCCTCACTCCTTCAGCCAAAAGAAGCTGCCTGTTGGGCATGTGTCTCATTTAAGTCTCCAGACGCTGGTTCTGTTTTGATAGACGAATAGGAACCACCTTTTTGGCAGGCCCGCGGTTCTGCTAATCCACCTTTGCTAGAGCGGAGGCAGCCTTTCCTCCATTTCTCTCTCTTCTCAGGGAATTGTTTCCCTTTTCTCTCCTCCCCCTCCAGGAAGGCTGCTTGGGTATGGGGACCCATGTCACTAGCTAAAGAAGGGTTCCAGAGCCTCGCTGCCATTCCCACTGACAGGGAATACTCTGAATGATCATTAAGGATATGTTTTTCCACATAGAAAAATATCAGGCCTCCAGAGCAACGTGGCTGGGAAGACCCAAGGGAGGCCCAGGTCTGAGAACCAATACTCACCTGAACGCCAGCACCACGGGGCGCTTTGATCACAGTCAAACCCTCAGAGCCATCTGCTAAAGCAACATGGCTTCTGTGGCAACCAGGCGGTCTGCACAAATCTGGTTTGCATTGCCGCAAGGCGGTTGGAGAGGAAGTCAGTGGATACAAATATTAGTCTGAGTCACCAGCTTTCCTTACGTAGGCTTTGCCTTTGAGGTCAGCTGGAGCCTGAGGTGTGAGCTCACCAGGCTTCATCCCCCAAGTCCTTCCGTCTTCCTCCCAGGCCCGTCTGCCTCCTCAGTTCAAATCCACGCAACATCACTCAATTTCACAAACATGTGTTGGCCGGGCTGTACTGGGCTGGCCGGGCTGCGGCTGCCTGGGACACAGTAACACCTCTATCCTCGAGTCACCTGCACCAGGGATGTCCCTTCTGCTGCACCTGCTGAAAGGGTTTCAGTGTAGCTCCTTTTCCCCAGGAGGCTGCTTTCTTATAAGGGACAGGAAGAGGTAAGTCAGGTCACATCTGGACAGATCGCTGCCTTTGTCCTTCCTGCTCCCTAGTTGCGTCTCCAACCAATCCCTGCACTCCCTCTTGCCAAGCCAGAAAGTGGCCTCAGCCTCCAGACAGCCACTGCCAACCCCTTGGAGCAGATACCCATGCAGAAACCTCTTTGCCTTTTCCGTTCGGGACTAGAGAGACGAGAGTTCTGTGGACTGTGTCTTCCGGGAAGGCTTCATGGAAGAGGAGGCCTGACTTGGGCTTAAAGATTGGATGGGTTTGGGGGGTTCCCAAGACATGGGAGGGATTGGCATGGGTGACCTTGATGTGGGTCCACTCAGGCATCCCCTGGAGCCAACTATAACTGTTCTCTTTTCTCTCCTTCATGGAAAACGCCAGGGCTCGGGTATAGAGATAGATCACAGATTTAAGGATATAATAATGACATCATTGGTGCCAAGATTTCTATCTTCAACCTTGCAGCAGCATCTCTGCAGGTCAGGAAGAAAGGGAATTGTAGATGCTGCCTGGTCCCATCCACATCATCCTACCCGCCGAGGTCACATGCAGACACCCTTTGGGGTCCCACCCCCAGGTGCAGTGTGCAAACAAGGGGAGTGGGAGAAGACCCAGCTCCCTTGCCACTCAGTGGGACATGTCTAAGTCCTGTCTGCTGCACAGTTTCTGAGGGGCCCTGGCAGATGGAGCCTCGGCTGCCTGTGGGAGTAGACAGCTCGTCTACCTACCTTGTCAGCACTCCTCCCTCCCCTGCTCCCTCCTCCACTGGTCACGGTGCTCCCTGGCCACCTTCCAATACGTCACCTGCCCCCAGCACTAGCGTCCAGCTCCCGTCTTTGGGGAACACACACTAACACCACAGCACACTTGACTAGGGCTAAGAATGGTCTCCGTACATTTGGCAGATCTCTGAGATAACAGCACAACAAGCTGGGCCCTCTCTGAGGGCAGAGCAGACTCAGAGACAGGAAAGAGCTGTATTCACTCTGGAACTGCAGGGCTGCAGGCCTGTCCTCTGCCCTGATGCCAAGGAGGGGTGGTCTGGGATGCACAGCTGCACTTCCTGCTGTCCCTTCTTGACTGCTATGACCTGTGACCAGGCAGTTAGGGCTCCGGGTAAGCTTTCTCTTACTTGAATTCTCAGCTCCTTGTTCAAATCTAAAAAGAATAGCTGTCATGGGAAGGACGCACTGGGAGGTTTTGTCAGGGCCTTGGCCCTGCCCTCTGGCCTCACTGTGGAGTGCGACAAGCGCGGGTGTGGTCAGGCTGCCGATAGGGAGACGCAGGGACACCTCCGCGGGTGTGTCCACCGTGGGGCATTAAAGCGGAGCGATTTGGAGCTGGGTTTTGTTTTTTAGCATTCTTTATGAGCAGGCTAAAAGCCGTCCTGCAGTCATGGGGAACTAACGACCTCCATCCCCCAGGGGAGGTTTCTAAGACAGTGTTCCCTCATTTTATGGTTTCCTCCTGGGCCTGCCCTGGCAGGTGGGAAGAACTGTGTGGAAAAGAACATTCTATTTTATTTCCAGCTTCCTTAACCTTTACCAAAACACCACAGTCCCTTGGAGAGGGGGTGCCCTGGGCCCCAGGAGGTGGGAGGCATCGAGCTGAGAGAGCATCTGGGCTGGGACTGACCACCGAGGCAGAGCTGGGCGCCGAGGGCACAGCAGACCGTGGGCCCTGTGTGGCTTGGGTTGAAGGACAACCTCATTCAGCTTTGTCGAGGTGGTTTGCGTCCAGGTCAGGTGGGCTTCCCTTGCTTCTTACTCTCTCCTCAGAAAAGGGCTTGAGAGAAGAAAAATGCAAAGCCCACTGCAGGGACATTCTTGCTGAAGAAACTAGCCTGCTCTTTTCAAGTGAAAAGCCCAGTGGGTGCTGCCCCACCCCCCAAATCCCCCCTTCTTACACGATATCCTGTGAGTCAGTCTTTCCCCTTGCTCAGCGCAGATGCACGGGTGAGTTTCCACACCAGTCCCACATTCCCCGGATCGGTCACCACCCCCATCGGCAGGCCAGGGATGCTTCACATCTTCACATACTATCTAAGTATGTGGTTTGTCCCACAAATACTGCTTTGGTAGGTATAGGATATCCTTTTTAACATAGCTAAAAATCTACTTGCACATTAATTCTAACTTAATGTTAACTGAAAACAATCCCTTTGGTGAGAAGGCCATAACTCTGTTGCCTTCTGGAGCTTGGAAGAAGCTTTAGTGCCCCCGGGTCTTGGGAAGGAGTGCTGTGGAAGGCGGAAGTGGTCATTAAGGGGTTCAGCAAAGACAGCTCTGCAGGTGGCACTGGAGTCGTCCATAGGTCCTCATTCACCCACCCCAACTCAGCTATTATGGGCTGCTTTTCAGGGAACCAGTGACTTGACAGTCTGTGCCTCAGTTTACTTATCTGTAAAATGGCTATAATAACAGTATTGACTTCATAGCGCTGTTGTGAGGATTAAGTGTGATTCACATGAAAAGCCTGGAGCAGTGCCTGACTCAGCGCCAGACACAGGCCAGAACTGGTACTGTCATTAGGTGAGAATACCCAGCTGGCCCCTTTCCTCAAAGGAAGCAGCCCTTTGGTTCTTGGGGAAGCTGCATGTAGGTTCTTAAAGAAATGAAGTAGCAGGGACTGCCATGCATGCCTGAAAACCAATGACCTGCTTCTAAGCCAGTGACTTTGACCTGCTACAGTGACATCTCAATTTTGGGATAATGTGGGGTTAGCTCTGGCCACCCCATGCCATGCCAGGGCCCACCCTCTGGGTTTTGTGCTTGGAAAATGAAGGCTGCAAAGTTGTTTTCTACCAATCTCCTCCTTCGGTGATTCTCTATGACTCAGAGAAGACGGAACAGTTTCCCTGCTGCAGAAGGGGCCCGGCATGACCCGCCACCATCCAGTCTTCTGCTCACAGGGTGATGTCATAGATTGCATGCGGAACACCCTCCCTCGTCTCCTCACCTGCTTCTATCATCTTTCAAGATGCAGTTCACCTTGCCTGGGAAACTCTCCTGAATCCCTAAAAGTCAGCTGCTCCTCCTTTGATCCATTGTCACACCTTTGGGATAGTACCGTGCACTGTGTGAGTTTCTCAGATATGGGACTCTGCCTTCCCGCTTTCTGTACCTAGCATAAGGACAGTGCTATAAATGCGTGTTGACTATAGAAATTGGCCTGAAGAGATCCAGAGTCGGGTGATCCACAGCTCCTAAGGATGACTCAGATCCTGTTCCCAACCAGAATGGAATTCCTGGCTAACTGGAGCCACCAAGGGGAGAACCTATCTCAGAACTTAGCACCCCTCCACACACACTAAAGTCCTCTGTCGAGCCCTTTCCCACCTCCTCGATGCTCAATGGCTTTGGCGAAAGCAGCATGTGTACCTTTGTTCCCCAGGCGACACTAACCTGGGGCATGCCTGTGGCAATACAGACGGTCATCCAGTTTTCAAGGTTCCCTTTATCCCCATCTGGTGGGGGATGAGCCATCTTCTGCTCTTTGCTTTGTGCCCTCTTCTTTGCTTTGTGCCCTCTTGATACCTGGACTCTTCTGCCAGAGTCCAAAATCTAGGTTTGTAGCAGAGACTTTTCAAGGGGCTCAGCCGTTCTGAGCCTGAAGAGTACTTGTCCCTGTCTGCTGCCCCGCCAGCTAGATTTGCAGGTCAGCCTACCATCTGCTCACCCATGAAGACTAGGGTATACTGTACTATCGTCTCCATTCCTCACCCCTCTGTGCAGCCAGCCTTTGCTATGTGACATTGAAGGAAAGTCCCACTAGAGGTGGGGCATATTTCCACACCCCTTGACATTAGGCTTGGTTATATGACTTTGGACATAGAATGAGGTGAATATTTCTACTCTCTGTCTTGGGCCTCTGCTATTGCCATGAGAAGAACATACCAGGCTAGATGCTCATTCCATGCGGGGCAGAAACCCAGCTGGCATCAGCTGACTCTCAGCACAGATCCATGAGAAATGATCAATGATTGTTACCACAAGTCTTTGGGGTGGTTTGTTACACAGCATCATAGAGGTGATAGTTACCCAACTAATATTTAGGTCAATTTTTGGCATAACAATCTGAAGCATGGACGTTTCCATACCCCCTTGGTGTGGGACGTTAATACCAAGAACTGCATCAAACTTTAGCACAAACATGGCACCTCCCCATGACAAAACGAGTGAGCACATGCTTGAGGATCATTCCTCAAAAAACGTGTGCCCCAGTGAGGTGGAGTGACACTGACAGCAGGAACTGAAGCGTTTCCACCAACTTCTAATTTCCATTTTCCCTCCTCCCTCCCCTTACTTACTCTCTTCAAGGGGGAAAAAAATCCCTAAAAGCTTTTTGTTTAGTTCTCAAACATCTGTTATTCATTCATAGGAATAATGGCTAACAACATCTGAAAGCTTACAGCTATGCCCTCTACTATGCACTCTCAAAGATTAGTGTTCATTCTGTACAAAATCCCTATGTTGGTGCTAAGTAGAGGTAAGACTTTTCAGTTCACCACAATTTCTAGTCTGAGACTGTGACAAAATGTCTTAAAGGCCAAGTGTAGATCCCACATTACCAGTGCACTTAACCTCTGTGCTTTCTCTAAGAAACACTCTGATAGGATGGAGGGGTGCATGGTGTCCTCTCCAGATTTTGGCTTTAGGAGCTTTGTTGTGTGGTTGGAGCACATGGAGGCAGTCCTGCCCTTTTCCACCAAAAACCCAGGATTTTTCTAAGTAGATGTGTGGCACGGGTGATGGCATAATATGTTCTTTGCTCTATAAATAGATTTTTCAAAAATTATCTCCATATCTAGCCATAAAAAGCATTTTATACTCAGTCATGATAAAAACTCTCAGAAAACTAGTAATAGAGGGGATCTTCCTCAACGTGGCAAAGAATATCTACAAAAATATTTCCATTAACATTATATTTAATGGTGAGAAACTAGAATCTTTCCCACTAAAATAAGGAAAAAAGTAAGAATGCCCCCTCTAATCATTCCTTTTCAATATCATACTTGAAGTCCTAGCTAACACAATTAGACAAGAAAAGGAAAAAATATAGTATACTGATTAGGACAATAGAAAGAAAACTGTCTTTGTTTGAAGATGACATAATTATCTATGTACAAAGTCCCTCTCCCAAAAAAAACAATAAAAAAAACCCAGAAACTAATACATGATTACAGCAAGGTTACAGATAAGGTTAATATACAAAAGTCCATTGCTTTCCCATATACCAGCAATGATCAAGTAGAATTTGAAGTTAAAAACACAATATCATTTATGCTAGCATCCCCAAATGAAATACTTAGGTATAAATCTAACAAAATATATTAAAAAGCTATGTGAAGAAAACTATGAAATTTTGATGAGAGAAATAAAAAAGAACTAAATAAATGAAGAAGTGGTACATGTTCATAGATAGACAGATTTAATATTGTCAAGATGTCAGTTCTTCTCAATTTAATATACATATACTCAGTGCAATCTTAATTAAAATCCTAGTAAGTTATTTTACGGATATTGGCAAACTGATTATAAACTTTATATGGAGAGGCAAAGACCCAGAATAGCCAACACAATATTGGAGGACTGACACTGCAGGACTTACTGTAAAGCTAGGGCAATCAAGACAATGGAATGGTGGTGAAAGAATAGACAAATAGATCAATATAACAGAACAGAGAGCCTACAAATGGACCCACATAAATGTTGTCAACTGATCTTGGCAAAGGAGCAAAGGAAATGCAATGGAGCAGAGAGAGCCTTTTCCACAAATGGTATTGAACCAACTGGACATCCACAGGCAAAAAAAATAAATCTAGACACATACCTTACCAACCATTTATAAAAATTAACTCAAAATGGATCATAGGCATGAATGGAAAATTATAAAACTCCTGGAAGATAACATAGGAGAAAATCAAGATGACCTTGGATAGGACAATTACTTTTTAGATATGATACAAGAGGCATAATTCATGAAATAAAATACTGATAAGCTGGACTTAGTTACAATTAAAAGCTTCTGCTCTGTGAAAGACACTGTTAAGAGAATGTGAAGACAAGCCACACACTGGGAGAAATCATTTGCAAAAGACACATCTTGTAAAGAACTGTTATCCAAAATATACCAAGACCTCTTGAAACTGAATATATTTGTCTTATATTGATCAATAATCCAATTAAAATGAGCCAAAGACCTGAAGGGATACCTCACCAAAGAAAATACACAGACAACACACCAATAAGCCTATGAAAAGATTTTCAACATCCTATGTCAACAGGGAATTGAAAATTAAAACAATGAGACACCACTACACACCTATTATTATGCAATGGCTGAAATCCAGAACACTGAGGACACCAAATACGGTGTGGAACAACAGAAACTCTCCTTCATGGCTGGTGGGAATGCAAAATGGTCCAGCCACCTTGGAAGACAGTTTGGCAGTTTCTTATGAAACTAAACATACTCTTAGCATATGATCCAGTAATTGTTTTCCTTGGTATTTACCCAAAGGAGTTGAAAACTTATATCCATGCAAACATCTGCACATGGATGTTTCAAGTAGCTTTATTCATAATTGCCAAAACTTGGAAGCAGTCAAGATGTTTTTCAGTGAGTGAATCAATAAATAAACTGTGCTACCTCCAGACAATGGAATATTATTCAGCACTAAAAGGAAATGAGCTATCAAACCACAGAAAGACATGGAGGAAACTTAAATGCATATAGCCAAGTGAAAGAAGCCAATTTGAACAGGCTAAACATTATATAATTCCAACTATATGACATTTTAGAAAACGCAAAGCTACAGAGACAGTAAAATGATGAGTGGTTGCCAGGAACTTAGGGGAGGAAGAGAAGAATGAATGGGTGGAGCACAGAGGATTTTTAAGGCAGTAAAACTACTCTGAATAACACTGCAGTGGTGAATACACGACATTACACATTTGTCAGAACCTGCAGAATGTACAGCACCAAGAATGAACCTTAATGTAAACTCTGGGCTGAGTGATAATGATGTGTCAATGTAGCTTTGTCAACTACAACAAATGTGCCACTCTGGTGAGAGATGCTGATGTCCGGGAGGCTGTGCTTGTAGATGGGGGATGGAGAGGGAAGAGGGTATATAGGAAATGTCTGTATCTTCCTCTTAATTCTGCTGTGAACCTAAACCTGTTCTAAAAAATAAAGTCTTAAAAAAAAAAATAAAGAGCAGTTGTAACAGCTGAAAGCCCTCTCTCTGGTCTAGCTGGCATATAGCTGCCAGACTGAGCTATGTTTCCTGTTACCTACGGTAGCCAGCCTTGGTCTGGATTTAAGTTCCAGCCTTCCTGGCTCCATCCTATTTGTTAACCTCAGATACTATTATCTTTCCCTTGCCTGGGCTTCCTCACTCATCCCAGGATTCACTGTGCACACACCATCTTTCCTGGTCTCGCTGCAGAGTTCTTCCCTGCATGGAAAGCTGAATCCCACTTCCAACTACCTGACTGTGCCCATCCTTCACAGGTAATTCCTACTTGAAGTGTGCTCCAACAATGCCATGATTCATCTTTCCTTCCTTCCTTCCCTCCTTTTCTTCCTTCCTCCTTTCTTCTTTCCTTCCTTCCCTCCCTCCCTTTCTTCCTTTCTTCTTCATTCGATCCAACCTCCCTTCAGAAAATGCTAGTTGAGCTCCCAGCGTGGCCAACACTTTGCTGGGTGCATAGAAACACCGGCAGAGATGTTGATGAGTCCTCCCTTTGCAGATCCTGTGGTCTAGCTGGAAAAGAAGTAAGGTCTAGTTAAACACTAGATATAGACATCATACAGAGAAGTACAGAGTTACAGAGTGGTCAGTTAGATGAAGGAAAAAATAGGTGACATGAAGTCACAAAACCTGACCTTGTCAGGGTCAGAGCTGGTTTTCTGGACCAAGAGCAGTTCAAGCTGGAGCCTGGAGGATGTGTGTGGGTTAAATACTTGAAGGAGAAGGGAATGCCTGGAGGAAGGATGGTTCTAGCACATTTCTTCAATTCAGTTATTCAGTCACCCACTCATTCATTTAAATCACACATCTGTGCTCACCACACTCCAAAAACAGCCAGACTGGTCACAAGGCTGGCGTGATTGCAGGGGGACAGGTCTGGCCCAGCCTGGCAGCCAAGCTAAGGGTTAGTTTCTTGACATGAAGTGCAGTGGAAAGACTTTGCAAGAGCTTTAAGCAAGAGCTTCTCAAGATCGGATGTGTGTTTTGAAATGATGCTGCCATGGGTTGAGTTCCTGAGAAACAGGCTCTGGAGTGGAGACTGTATGTGGGGAGTTTGTTAGAATCGCAGGTCTTGGGATCCTGGGAACTTAGGATCAACACCTGGGAAGGGGAAGGGATGGGAAGAGGCGGGATTGGGCAGAGGGAGGGGCCGCGTTGTGGTGCAGTCTCAAGGAAAGGCTCACTCCAGGGCAAGCTCCTGGCCTGGAACGACCCCTCAGAATTGTCTGAAGTTGGAATGAGGGGATAAACCCTGTGTCCGTCAGTCACTGAGCGGCGCTGTCCCTGCCAGAGGTCCGACCGCGGGCCGTGGCGCTTTGGCTGCAACGTCGTGGAAATGCGCGTGCGCAGCAGCACTTCACGCAGCTGTGGGAATAAAGCCTTTCAAAGGGAGATCTGGACGGCGCGTCCAGCGTCACCGCAGACACTGACGTTATAAATGCACCCTTGCTTGTCTCCTTCCTGACCATTTGTTTAGTTGTGGTTACTAAATTCTCATGCAACATTTAATTATTTGCCGGCTTTCCTTATCCTCCTCCCCCCCATTTAAACTTATTTCTCCTTAAGGGTAGGGGCCATGTCTTAGGCTGAACTGAGGAATGCATCCCATGGACTCCAGCCCACGGCCACTGGATAACTGCCTGGTGACTGATGCATTAGAGTTCTGACTGAAGGATCCAGATGACAGTTTGCAAACCCACAACTAACACAGGACCACAGAGTAAGGAAGTAGCTGCTTGCAATTACTTGTTGAATGATGGACAAGCGACCAACTTTCCAGCAATTTTCCAATAAGTGGCAGTTTGTACAGTATGCTTTCCCTGCCAGTTGCATCCTGGTTGCAGTACCCTGGGCTGGGCCCACCAGGCCCTGCATTTCCATTTCCTCAGGTCTCTCCCCTTGTCCTCGTCCTGGGGCTCCAAGGTATCACTCTGCACATCCAGAGAACCACAAATGCAATGTCAGAGGTGTAGAATCCTTATGATGACTGTATACAGCCAGCAGACACAAAGGCATAGCAAGCCCCAAGGGCACAGAACTTCTTTCTGTTTTCCAACTAATTAAAGATAGCACCTTCCAGGAAATCACTTCTCTTTAAGGAGCTGGTAGAGACCAGCCCTGTGCTCCCTACATTTGTTTTAGTGTTCATGAATTAAGGATTTATGGTTTTTCAAACACGCCTTGACATTAGCACATTTCCATAGTGTCATATTATAGTCGCTGTTCTTGTCTCTGTTAGGCTGAGAGTTTTTCCTCCCCTTGGATCTGTTCTGGGACCCAGCATGTTACCAGCAAGTAAGTCCTCAGCAAAGCAAGGTGAAGAGAGGCCCCTGGGAGAGGGCAATGCTGACCGCATGGTCCGTGACTCTGTGGGTTGGGCGGGGTGGAGACACTTGGGCCAGAGGTAGGCAGTTCCCATCCGTGTGCCCATGGCCTTCACTGTTTCCACAACTTCAGATGGCTTCCTGCTACAGGAACCAGGCCCTCTACCTGCCGACTTTCTCGGGCTGCAGGTGGGCTGATCCACCTGTGTGAGGGGCCACTTGGAAGGACCAGGAGTTAATGCCCAGGGAACAACCTTCGATCAACTATGGGTGGGAATTGTGGTTAGATACTCCCACTCATACAGAGTGTGACAACTCTGTAGCATGTTTTGACCAGCTTAACCTCAGGTCCCCAGTGGGATCAGCTCCTGTTGTCTCCCATGGAAACCTGTGTGACCTGCACCCTCAACTGACTTCTCTTACTCCCTCCTCTCCTGCTGGTGCTTTCTGGAATCATCTCTCAAACAAACCAGGATCTGCCTCTGGAGAGCCCAGCCAAAGACAGAGGCCACCCTAGTACCTAGCACCTTTACACAGCCTGCAGAGACCCCTCCACGTACTGTCTGCCTCCCATTCACAGACGCCTGCTTTGTGAACTGCAGTTCTGTCACTCCAAATGATTATTCCTCCTTCCTTTAGCAAAACATGCAAAATGCACCCTCTCTATCTTGACATCTATCTGTACTACGTTACTTCGTAAGGTATAAACTTGCTGCAGAAGATGGATGGGCCTGGTGCCTACTTCACCTGTGGGCTGCTGAGTCTATGTTACTATATTCTAAGGCATAACAAAATGCAATAGGATGCGCTATTCCATCACCAATAAACAGCTTAATTATTTACTGAGCGCCATGGTTCCAAACATTATAATGTGTTAAAGTAGAAAAATGTAAAGAACAGGCTTTGAAGAGACAGAATGTTTTGCAAGAGCACCTCTGTAAGCAGCTCACACTTGGGGCTTATTAGGAAAAACTGGTTAGAAAGTAATCATGAGAAATCAGCACTGTAGTTCCAGGTTCAGAACCCCAGGGCACTCCATACATGCTTGGGGACTGCCTGGTGACAGCTCTGTCTGGGAGGGGCTGGAGTAACCTGGAGCTGCATTGCACTGACCATTTTTGTTGGACACCATGCTGGTCCAGCCCACATGGGCAGGACCAAGGATGGAGGGTGGACTCTTGTATTCATTTTCTGCTAACGTCAGGATTTCCTTGCTCTGTAAGTTGAATGCAGATCCTTAGAGAATGTAAAAATTAGACCTACATGGGAGAGTAAAGGCACCTTTTTTCAGAAAAGAAGGCTGAGGAGTGATCCAATGACATTTTCCGATAGGAAAAGTCTTATAGTACAGATGGTGATCAGCTGTTCCTTTCACCAAGGTGGGGTAGTCATCGGGATTAGGTTTAAACAAAGACTCTGGAGGGGAGGCTCTGCTGCCCCTGGAATGAGAGTCCAGGGGGTCTGTAATCTTTCCTAGAGATGTGGGTTGATAAATAAGATAGATAGTTATCCATTTTTCAGATTCTGGTTAATAGATTGTTTTTTGGAACAGACCCTAGTATTTTATGGAAGCTTGTTGTACTATCTTGAGAAATGTTTATCAAATAAAGAATTGTAGGGTATATGTCTGTGTGTTGAGTTCAAGAAATTTGCACTACTGTGAATGTGTATGAAGATATAACTGAAGAAGGCCATTGTTTTTCCTCTTCCATCTCTGAAACACACCTTCTTTCCATCCTTAGTGACCCCTTCCCATCGCTGATGCCTTTGTGTCTTAATATCTGTAGGAGTTCCTCTTCTCACCTTACAACTTTTTAAACATCCAGAAAGTAAGACCTAAACAAAGCAAGGCCATCCTTGTTGGAATCCCCGTGTCCCACAGTGCCTGATAAGTACTTACAGCTGTTAGACACTTACTATCCACTTTCATTTTTTTATAAAATCTGGGGAACAGGCTATCCAAAGTTTGAATAAAAGCATATTCACAACAAGGGAATCGTGTCTATTTTTAAACCTTGTGCTACAGCACGAGTAACTGCTACTTTGAGTAGTATGACTTTAGACATGCTTTGTGATCTCTGAGCCCATTAACCAAATGTATAAAACAGGAGTAATCATGCCTGCCTCATTGCATTATCAGAGTCAAATGAGATAATGAACATGAAACCCCTCCATCTAGTACACAGTAGGGACATTTTAATTTTACTCTAATAAAAGTAATTAAAATGGGATATGGGATATGAAACTCACAAATAAAGTGGATTGCTACAGAATTCATCTGACAACAGGGACAAGTGTGTCAGGGGACAGTATCTCAGTCACCTCTCCTCACCCAACCTGCTGGAAGAAGCCCAGCTGGGCTTGGCTGAGACCAGACATGTACTATTTGTTTCATTTTGCTGCTACGTTTTGTCAACAGCTATTGAAGACACTGACTGACTGTAATGGTAAGTTTTCCATAAAATGGAAAATAAAGGAAAGCTAGAGAAAATTATTATTTTTGCTGCTTATAAACAAAAATATGAATTGATATTAAAAGAAAAAAGACAATAAAGTTTTAGTGAGTATTAATAAGGGAAAAACAAGGAGTGAGGAAGAGTGAGTTAGCAGAAAGTGTATGAAGTCATCACGTTCACTGGGGTAAAGGTGTAGAAGTTGGCCATTTTGAAGGATCAGAATGGAACTTTATAATTCATATCTTGAAACTATATGCTCTATTAGACCACTCAGTTTCTTTTTCATTGAGATTAGTGTGTTCTAATAAATACATATTTCTTTTTATTTTTGCTAGGATCCAAAACTTCAAAAAACACCTACAAACTTGAAACAGCTTCTCTTGAAACCTATAACAAAGAAAACTTCAACAGAGAGATCGCCCACCATCTGGGATTGCAAGCGAATGCCATCAAGTGGCTGCACATTGCTCTCTTACGGGTTCCTGGAATTGTGAAACCATCCAGCAGTGGGAAGAGAACTAACAAAATCAGCTCTTTGGATTACAATCTGTGTGTTCCAAGCCTCAGATTTTGCAACTATCCACCTTATAGAATCAGCACAAGCAAGCCAGCAATGTCTCTCTGCAATCTACTTGAAAGCAAAACTGGCAAAGATGTTGATCGATATTTTGCGAATGATGTTTGTATTAGCCTTCGTCTCATTGCTTGCCAGTGTTCATCAACACAGCTAAACAAGAAATGCTTTCCATCCATCTTAAGGCAGCACAGAGCTGATTTTCACGTTGATGAAATGCCCACAGCAGTCATGGCACAACTTTCAGACAAGGACCAAGTCATTTTTTCCCCCAAGCCGAGTTCTAACTCCTCATTTCCAACTAACATTGTTTCTAGTGTTTTAGTGTTTAAACCTAGACTATTCTCTTCAAGTTGGATACTAAGGAGACATTGTTGATTTGCAAACAAACAAGCATGGACCTGTAACTTGGCTTCCCTAAGAAATACAAATACCTTCCTGGATCACCATAGACTCTACAATTCTGTTATAAACATCAAGATCAATATTGAAATAGCTCAGAATTATACTTGACAAGATTTAGGTTTTATTGGTAGGAATCTTAAGATCTTACACAGTGGTTTTTGTGTTGATGAAGTCAGTATTTTTTACTTGGCTCCTTGCCTGGGGGGGCTGCATACTGAAAGAAGACAGATTTTGTTTAAGCCAGAGACTTCCTTTACCCTCAGGAAGCAAGCTCGAGGCTTTTTTTTCTTTCCTCATCTGTCCTGCGACTGTGGGTCTGTCTCTATGGCTGTGCTCTGCTGGCTTTGGAAAAGGCACACACGTGTCTGTTCTCATTCTGCTGCAGCACTAAACTGCGAACGTGAACCACACAGCACAAATTGGAAGATTAATTTATTTTGAGAAGGCTCAACTAAAGTACCAAGTTTGCTTTATAGAAATAACCTTTGAAAATCAAATAAGCAATTTATAAAAGTCAGAAACCACACCCAGAAGGGTCAGCACTTTGTTTTGTTTTTGTTTTTTTTTTTTTTTTTTTTGAGACAGAGTCTCGCTCTGTTGCCCGGGTTAGAGTGAGTGCCATGGCGTCAGCCTAGCTCACAGCAACCTCAGACTCCTGGGCTCAAGCGATCCTCCTGCCTCAGCCTCCCAAGTGGCTGGGACCACAGGCATGCGCCACCATGCCGGGCTAATTTTTTCTATATATTTTTAGTTGTCCAATTAATTTCTTTCTATTTTTAGTAGAGACGGGGTCTCGCTCTTGCTCAGGCTGGTCTCCAACTCCTGAGCTCAAACAATCCGCCCGCCTCAGGCTCCCAGAGTGCTAGGATTACAGGCGTGAGCCACCGTGCCCGGCTTTGTTTTGTTTTTAATAGAAAATGCCCCGGAGCTGGCACAGGAGAGTCTACAAAGGGCGCCCCTTCTCCAGAGGGATAATATGTCTTGTTTTATGGCAACGTGATCACCTGTTTTCTAAGCCTTCGTGAAATGATGGAAAGTATCTTTTCCAAAGTAATCTCCAGCACTTTCTCTATTTACTAAACTACCAACAGACCCGTAGAAGGAATTATGGGCAAAGAATCTTTTCTTGTTTTGAATTACCCCGAAATGGAAAATAGTGCTTTTTAAATATGAAATGTGATCTGTTTTGTGATGCTACTTTCCACTAAAAGCTTTCCCAGTCAGAGTCAGCGTTCACACGTGAAGCAGGGGAATGCCCACCTGCATAATGGCTCATGGTGGGGCTGAGGACCCTGGCGGTTCATTTGCAGACCCCTTAAATAATGAAACACTTGCATTTGCAGATAACTCTGTCAAGAGCCCGCTGACAAGCAGCAGTCACTGGGCTTCTTGGCAATAAGATGCTTGAACAATTGAAAGGCACTTCCCTTTCCCCAGCACCCCCACCCCACCTACCCTCCCCCCATATGGCCCCTCTACTTCCAGGCTCGCCCTGTTCTCCTCCTGTCCCTCCATTACACCCCCACGGGCTCTGGGAAGGAGAAAGAGAAGTGTCAACCCAGAAGGGCCGAGATGGTGGCTAGGGACCAGGGACCACTCCTCCTGGCACAAGGCCACAGGTGCTGTAGATGAGGTCAGGCCTGGAGCCACCACATGGGAGCTTTGTGTGGATTCTGTGGTGACACCCAGAGGGGCCATCACTGAGTCGTCAGGAGGCTAGGGCGAGCATATTATTCGAAAAAGATCTTCTTGATAATTCAATTGGGGAGATGGTTTCATCGGTCTGGGCCTCCCTGGGCAAAGCAGCACAGACAGGGGCATGTGGAATTAGGAAGAGCCCAGATAGGGGAGTCAGACAGCCTGGCTCTATCTCTACCTCGGTCTCTGAGGACGTTATTGACAAGGATGAAATGATGTATGAAATCACAAAGAGAATTTTAGAGAAATAAATAACAAACATAAGCCACACCTCTGGAATTTTGCTGCAACCAAGGTCTTCGATGGTGAGGCTGGAAGAATTTGGTTTTGTGAGAATCACAGACATCTGTCAAAATATGACTGAGGGTGTGGCCCTGTGGGGCTAAGCCACTCAACAGGTGGCATGGCTGAGAGTAGGTACCTAATGTGTGTCAGTTGGACACATAACCAGTGACAGGCCACAGAGCAAGGGTGGTGGCCTTCCTCCTGTGTCTGCCATCTGCATAAACAGGCTTAATCGAATGGGAAAAAACATGAGGTTGCACTGAGCTTGTTGATGAAGCTGTGTATCGGAAGGGACTTGCCCAGAGCACATACACAGCGGGCCTATGACATCCTCATTACCACTGCAACCAGAGCTGACCTTTCTCAAGCGCCTATTATGCACCTCAGGTGTGTCATCTTGTGTGATTTGGCAGGATGGGGTCATGGCATCTGGAGACATGATTGATCATACTGGGAGGTATGATCAGATGCCAGGCTTGTGCCCATGCGCAGGCAGTGATATCCACAGTGGGACGGTTACAAGAACATGGCAAGAGCAGCTGCTCAGGAGGAAGCAAAAAGGCCAGTGTCTGCAATCCGAGGCAGGCCAGCAATTGGGGAAACAGGAGGAAGATGCTCGCCAAGCTGTGTGCAGAAAGAAACTGTACACATGCACACACACACACACACACACACACACACACACACACACACATGCTCAGCTCCTGTGACTGACTACAGGGTACTTCCTCTGACTTTCCTGGGAGCACACATCTTTCTGTGACCCATCAGCAATAAGGTATCGAGAGGGAAGAATTGGAGGCAGACCTGAGATTACTAGTACTGGCTCTGCTTCAAGCTCATTTTTGGGACCTTGGACAAAAGTTTCATGGTGCATCTGGAATCAATTACTCAGGCCCTGAATTTATAGGTGAGGACACTGTGTGCAAGCAGCAACACCTGTGCCTTATGTCATCACACACTGGTGTGGATAGAGACCACATGAGCAGTTGCAAATATCGGATGGACAACCGGGAGCCCCAGCTCGCTGTGTGAGAACTGCTCATTTCACTCTTCTTTCTGTGCTCCCTGAGTCAGGACCTCGGCACCATGTTGGAATTTCAGGAGCACAATAAAGTGAGGTTGAAAAGACTGACCAGACAATGACGAGGAATGAACGTCCACTAGCTGGGTGTGATTCTTGTTGTTCTCAGGGAACCAGAGGTGCTGAAATGAAGCATCAGTGGATTCTAGCCAGGGATGTTCCTTGAGCAGGTGAGCCCAGAATGGATGGCGTGACAGTGTGACTTGTGTCCCTGACAAAAGAGATATGTCAAAATCTTAACCCTCAGGATCTCAGAATGTGAACTTATTTGGAAATAAGGTTTTTACATAGATAGTTTAAAATGAGGTCATTTTAAAATATTTCTAGTGCCTTCTCCAAAACAAAGACCAACTCAGCAGAGGAAAATACTTTATCAGAGCATCATCCAATCTGGGGGGAAGGAAACTATCCAACCCCAACCCCCGCTAGCATGTCTCACCTATATGGGGAAGGAGGGACACTAAGAAACCCTTGGGAATTCACATCCAGGGGCACAGGCCTGAAAGACTGAGATTTAATCACAAGATTACAGAACACTTGCCCTCCCCCCCACGTACCACCACACCAACAGTGTTCCAGTGCAAGAACTGGATCACAGTTGAAAAAGCTGCAAGGTACAGATTCTATTTAAGAATGAGTTCTTAGAGAAGCCCAAAGATAAGAGGTAATATATATTTCTCTGTATAGATATAGAGATATTTAGATATATTTCCCCTTTTGTCTTATATGCATATCCTTATACATATATTTTCTGATAATGTATGTCAGAAAATCAGACAAAAAGAAAATTTTGAAGGAAGCCAGAGGAATAAAGCTACCTTACATATCGAGAAATGAGGATAAGAATTACATTGTGTTTCTTTTCAGTAACCATGCAAGCAAGATGAGAGTGCAGTGAAATATTTAGAGTGTTGAAAGAATGAAAACCCCTACCAACCTAGAATTCTATAACCAGCAAAATAATCCCTCAAAATGAAGGAGAAATGAAGACTTTCTCAGACAAACAAAAATGAAGTAATGCATCACTATCAGACATACCCTGTAAGAAATGTTTTAAAAGTTCTTCAGAGGGAAGGGAAGTGATATAGTCAGAAAGTTGTATCTACAGAAGGAATGAAAGTTGGAAAATAACTAAAACTAAGATAAAACAAAATCCTTTATTTTTCTTAATCTTATTCTTATTTGCTCAAAATAATACTAGCAGTAGTATATTAGGTACTCATAGTATGTGGATCACTGAAATGAAAACTGCAACATAATGAACAGGAGAAAGAAACTGAGATTACTCTGTTATAAGGTGCCTGTACTACCTGTGAAGTGGTATAGTGTTATTTTAAAGTGGATTTAGATTGTTGTAAATGTATATTGCAAACACTAAGGAAATTACTTGTAAAAATTTTAAAAGAAGTATAATTTGTATGCTAAAAAAGGAAACAGAATTACATAAAACGTTCAGTTAAAACCAGAGAAGGAAAAAACTGGGGGGAAATTAAAAAGAAAGGAAGAAACCAAGAAAAAAATGAAAGAATAGAAATTAGTTATTAATCCAGTTATATCAATTTCAATGTGGGTGGTCTAAATATATTAATGAAAAGACAGAGCCCGCCAGAGTGGATCGAAAACAAAATCCAGAAGAATGGTGTCTACAGGAAACCCTCTTTAAATATAAGACTCAGGCTTAAAATAAAGGGGTGGAGAAAGCTACACCACACTAACACTAACCAAAAGAAGGCAGGAGGAGGTGTGGCTGGCACATGAGCCATACCCAGAAAAGTTGGTTTTGGAGTTGGCAGCAGAGACCATGTTAGGACTCTTCATTTTCAAGGAATGACCACCTTGAGCTAGCTTTAGTCAAAAGGGGAAATTTGTATTCCTGAATCTTAGGTCATGTCTTATAAAGGATCAAAACCAAGCACACAGCATCCAGGACTTCTTCCCTCTGGACATCTCATTCATTCTCTTTGATTTTAGAGCCCCCTGCGGGATAAGACATGGCCCTGTTTCTTCCATGCAAGAGACTTTCCCACATTGACTGAGAATCTGGGTCCAATCCTGAATTCCCAGAACAGGACCCTGACTCGCCCAGCTCAGTGAGGGTGCACTTGCAGTCCAATGAACCATGAAACCCCACAAAGCTTCTGAGACCACTGCTGGATATCACTGTGGGTTAATGGGCTGGTGGCAAGTTTGGCAAACACCCCAAGGCTCCTTCAGTATCACCCCATCTTTGGAACAAAAGGTCTGCACTAAATGGTTATTGGGATCAGGAGTGGGAAACTTCAAGTACGGACCTCTGCCTTTCTACTGCATATCATCTGGTTTGTGTTACTGCACACCATGGGTGCGTTATCCATGGTACATGACCGGAAGTCCCTGTGGTAAGAAACTATGTTGCCTGGTGCCAAATACTCTACTGGGGCTCAAAAATAAGTAATAATGACATCAACTCCATGGCTTCTTCATTACTGACACTAATATGGAAGCTATCCTTCATGTCTTAAGTAATCCCCCATAATCAAAACAAGGTACTGTCTCATTGGAAAACCCACTTGTTTCACTGCTGGGGAAGGCTGTCATGCGCAGAAGTGAGGCACAACGAGAGTGACTCACGGAAGGGTTTTTACAAGCAAAGGACAGCCGCCTTCTCCAGCCTTCCTTCTGTTTTGTGTGCCTGTAAATTAGACCTTGTACACCTCACAGATGTATAAAGTAACTTTTGGGGATGATGGATATGTTCATTTTCTTGACTGAGGCAATGGCCTCAAAGTGTATAAATGTATAATTAGAGTGTGCATTTAAATCTGTGCACTTGATTGTATGTCAGTTATACCTCAATAAAGCTGTTCAAAAAGAAGAGCAAATAACACAATGGGAATAAAAGGGGTAATTATTTTTAATATGCAAAGAGTCCTCATTAAAAATAAATAATTCAACAGAGAATGGGTAAAGGCATCACTTTTTACCCCAGTTTTGGTGAGGAAAACCAGGGTAAAAAGAGTGCTCAGCCTTTACGTACCTCTTGTGTTTTTCGCTGTTTTGAGGTATGTGTACCTTCACATGTGACCAAACAATCTGGGCAAACCAGAGAGAGGGAGGCCACACCGCTGTGCGCATACTGTGAGTCACTGCCACACAGGCCTCCCCTGTCCCAACAGCACCCCCTCCAGGTCAGTGTCACATTAAAGTTACGCGGCAGCAGGTAACCCCCGAGCCATTTAATGAGAGACATTCCAACAGATGTGAATTTGGGAACAATTTTTCTTGCGGTGGTGTGGGGAGTGGATTCAACAACACGCAGACTGGAGGCAGAATGCTGATATTCTGCAGAGCAAAAATAAAATATTTTGTGACTTAACCCTTTCAGCCTTCACAAGATCAGGCAAGGCTTGCTTATTCGCAGGACCAGAGGAGCTCTGGCGAGCACCAAGGGAGCTGCACTGGAGCCCGAGGAGTGGACAGGGAGGGACAGCATGCAGAGTGCCCTGCCCTGCAATTGTGTCCTGAGCCTCTTTAAGGAGGAGCCGTGTTTCCTGGAACAGCCGTCCCTGTGATGACCCGAAGGAAAAGGAAATGATCAATATCCTCTTTGAAAAGGGTGGGAAAAGGGCACCGTCCCCCGGACTCACACAGTTTTTTCCACCTCAGCAAGAATGACCGATGTCCTCTGGGCTTCTGTGTGCCATCAGGTGACAAAGGTTAGCCAAGGCTACTTTACCTTTTACCTGCAAGGACAATTCTGGGACTTGCAAAGCAGGTGTCAAAAATTATATTTTAAGGCAAATGCACTCTGGTTCTGATGCTCTTAATGGGTAAATTTTAGAAATTTTCCTCAATGCTCCCTCGTACCCTGAGGCAAACTTACTATAGAAAAATCTTGGCAGAAAAGTGGACAGGTGACAGGTCTTGGTTATCTTCAAGTGCTTAATTGAAGGACTGTGGAGTCCTTTCTCCTCTGGATTCACACAGATAATTAAAAATTTTTGTTCATTTGTTCGCCAACAGCTAATGAGCATTAAACAAGCAATAAATTAACAACATCTGGCCAAAACTTTTGCCCTTCCTAAAAGGTTTAAATCCTGTTCTCCTCAAGGACATCCTACATATCTAATGGGTACTTAGGAGGAATGAGCTCTGGGCTTCCAAATGTCGCATTTATCCACTTCCCTGTAGTATCAGGTTCTCTGATGTTTCCTACTCATCCTCCTGCAAGGGCCAAATCCAGCAATTAAGTCAGTCCCAGAGCCCCTGCAGAGTTGTTGATAATGGACCTTAACTGATGGAGGGGCTTTAGCCACCACGTGTGCCTGCACCCACTGCGGCATTGCAGCTTGGCCTCATCAGTTTCCTTTAGGCCAAGGATACTTTGGTTTTCAGCTTTGCTATAGGAACAGACAGCCTCCCAGATGGAAACAGCCTGTCTATGGCTATAAATATGCTAACCCCAGGGATTCCTAAGGAAATACACACTCAGTGCTGAAGGCTCCAAGTCTGCCCTGAGCCTAAGGAACGTGGAAGCACAGCCCTTGCCTTCACACTTAAAATAGTAAGGTTCTTTACTGGAAGAACAGATACCCGGGCTCCGTCACTGTCTTTTCCTGGAAAACCAAAGACCTAGAGAGACGTGGCCACCAGGGCAGGCCCTCGGGATTCTACGGCCGGAGTTCCTTTTCCCCGATTCAGTTTCCTGACGCCTGCACGAAGAGTCCAGACACAAAAATGACTATTGTCCCCTGCTAACTAAATGAGATTCCAGACATGAATAAGCCCTGAAAAACGAGTTTCTGCCCTATTTTTGTCCGGTTTGGGGATCCTTCTGAGAATACTCAGGTGAGGAAAAAACAAGTCACATATTTTTACCTTGGAATATTGTGAAATAATAAGACTTTAAATAGAGCATCAGTGAATCTGCACTTTGGAAAGAAAATTATTGTATTTCCCCGATTCTAACACACATCCTCGTCAACGCCCACATTCTTCATGTTTCTGATATTGGGACACATCCTACAGTCAGAGCTGACATTTATTGTCATGCTCCTTCCTCTTGGAAATTAAAAAAATATATATATCCCTTAAGTTGATTCTTTATCTCCATTTGACAGTGTCTCAATTAAGGGAATGTGACGTGTTTTTTACCATACAACTGTTTAAACATAAATATGTTCTGTAATTGCAAATGGTGGCTCTAATGGGTTCTGTTGTGAGCACTCAGTGATTCCCAGAAAAGGGATGCTTTCTGTCCTGTTCAGTCTGTCTTTCCCTGATTTGTGGTTCTGTCTTCTCCTTCTAGGAATCCTAGGTATTTCTTAGCTCACCTTGGTTTTATTGGGCTTTTTACATTGTTTATTGTTACATTACGTCTGTATTAGGCTTTTACATTACCCTTATTATTTGCAAAAAGGGCTCATTCTTTGACCATGACTATGTTCAATATTCACTTTGAAAGAAAATTTTTTTCCAAGTAATTTTTCCAGTGGTTTGCTCCCACCTAATACTTTGCAAAATGCCAGCTGCCCATGGATATTTCTGGAATTGGCTGCTTGGATCTGAAGGCCCTAGACTTTTGCAATGATTTTGCCTTTGTCCTGGCTATAGATGAAGCATTTTGATGCCTTTTGACAAGAAGAGGCACAAACCAGCTGGACCCTGAGCTGCAAGTGGATCTCAGGATGGACAGGACTGAGGTGTCACGTGACTTCCTGTGCAAGACCAGTGATCACCTCGGTATTGCCTCTTCACCGCCCGATGCTCACCCCGAGGATCTGCAACCACTCTAGAGATGTTGCTACTGAATCGTTTTAAATGGACCAGTCACTCAACAACATGAACTTTGAAAGTGACCCCCACGTGTCCACCACTGTGTTGGGCATCACAGGGACCATCACGATAGGTCTTGGCATAAAAAAGCTTTGCTTTGTTTCTCAAGCACAAAGATTTTAATCTCAGGGACCATTCATTTATTACACAAGGACATGATATATGCATAGGAATTCTTAGGGTATAAGAGAAAAACAAAGGAAGAAAGCATGGTTCCTCTAACACTAATTGGTGCCTTGTCCTCTGTTAATCTAGATCCCTATATCAGGACATTGTCATCATCCCCCAACTGCTGAGGTGTTAGATGCTAACAGTTTATAGCTGCTTATTTCTCCAGAGAACTGTCTTTGGCCACTGGTTTCCCCTTGTCCTGAAATACCTGGCAGTTTGCACAGCTAATGAGTGTCTGATTCAGGACTACGAAAGGCTGGTCCCCTTGCCTTGCGGCAGGATAAGCCCGTGGTGCTGTCACACTCCCCATGGATCAGGCTGGGACTAGACCCCAGGCCACACCACATCTTCACCTGGCTCCTTCTCCTGTCCCTTCCTCTAGGAGTACTACTTCAGTAAATAACTTGCTGAAGAATTCTGGCCTCAGGCCTCTGCTTTTAGGAAAACTCACCTATTGAAAGCACTTTAACTCTTAAAGAAATTTACAAATAAAAACAAGGATGGGAGGGAAAATGTGCAAGATTATTCTTTATGCAGGGATGTTGGCGGCAAAAAGCAGGACCAGGTTTCAGGCCTCACTATGGAAAAGAAACAAAAATACCATCCCTGAGCGGGCTTCCTGCCTTCAGTCCCGCCACCCCTGGTCTTTTTAGAAGAAGCCCTCAGTGGCAGGCCTGTGCAACAAACACTACACACCATGCAGCCCAAATAGATGCCAAGAAACTGGCCAGGAACCGCAGAGGCCACCATTCCTTGGGAGGGTGGGATCAGAGGCTTGACCCATGACCAGAGGGAGAGGAACCCTCAGGTCCAATTCAGACGGAGAAATGTCCAAGGGGCTCACCCAGAGGGGAGTGGCCTTCAAGAGGCAGTCATGCAGTGACTCTGGAAAACTTAAAGGGTAACTTACCAATTGCTGAAGACTGAGTGCTTTCTCCTGGGGGCCCAGCCTTAAGAGGACCCACACTTCCATGAGTTTTACCTCCAGAAGCTGCATCAGGCTCTCAGGGTGAAGGTCAGAGAAAACTTCCCTTCTGCTTCTGTAGGGAGAGGGGGAAAGTAACTATTTGGAAACACACCCAGAGCATTCTGTCCTTAACAAAGGCTGGCCCTCAATGAAAACTATTTTACCATAGCCTTATCCAACCTGGGTTAGGGGAAATACACAATTCCAGCCTCCTCTAACTTCACTGTCCCACCTAAGGGAGGAAATGCTGAGAAGCATTTGTGCGGCTCACAACCCAGAGGCACAGACCCACAAAAAGACGGGAATCATAGTATTACAGAATGCTTTATCTCTCTGCACAACTTGCCCCCACATCAACAGGGCTCCAGTGAAATAACAAGGGATTACAACTGAAAGAACTGCAAATGTCAGACTTTATTTAAGAAACAGTCTCTAGGGAAACTCAAAGACAACAGAAAGGACAAAAATTAGCACACAGAGGATATTTTAGACAGCTACAACTACAGCAAATACAAAGGCAACCTAACTTCTAGCCAGATAAATAAAAAAATTATCCTCACACTAAAGGCCTATTTATTTCAATTTCTTTTAGTTTATACATCATGTGTGTTTTAAAAAAAAAATTACAAGCCATACTAAAGACAAAAACAAGACAAAATTAAAACAAACAAACAAAAAAAAAAAACAAAAAACAAGCCCAGTCCTAAGACACAGAGCAGGCATCAGAGCCAGATTCAGATATAGCAGAGATTTTGGAATTATCAGATCAGGAATTTAAAATAACTATGATAATATGCTAAGGGTCCTGATGGAAAAAGTGTACAATGTACAAGAACAAATGGGTAATATAAGCACAGAGATGAAAACTCTAAGAAAAAAAATCAAAAGAAAATGCTAGAAATCAAAAACATCACAACAGAAGTGAAGAGTACCTTTGACGAGCCCATCAGTAGACTGGGCATAGCTGGCAAAATAATTTGTAAGCTTGAATATATGTTACTAAAAACTTTCCAAACTAAAAAGGCACAGAGGAAAAAAAAGAATTTTTAAAAAAGAATAGAATATCTAAGAAATGTGGGACAATTTCAAAAGATATAATGTGTGTAATGGAAATTTCAGAGGAAGAAAAAAGAAAAAAGAGAATAAATATTTGAAGTGATAATGGCTTAGAATTTTCTAAAACTAAGATGATAGTGATCACAGATCCATGAAGCTCAGAGAACATTAAGCAGGGCAAATACCAAAAAATTCATACTTAGGTATATCATATTTAAACAACATAAAATCAGAGACAAAGAAAAAACCTTGAAATAAGATGGTGGAAAGGGGGAACTACCTTACCTACAAAGGAGCAAGGAAAAGAATTATATCAGATTTCTTTTCAGAAACCATTGAAATAGAAAGAGAATGGAGAAAATATTATTTGCCTTGGGGAAAAAAAACTCCACCAACCTAGAATTCTGTATCCAGTGAAATTATCCTTCAGAAGTGAAAGAGAAATAGACTTTGCCAGACAAGCAAACACTGAAAGAATTTATCATATGATGTTGACCTTGTATCCTGGCACCTTGTTATACTCCCTTATTAGTTCCAGGAGCTTTTGTTTGTTGGTTGGTTGGTTTGTTTTGTAATTTTTTTAATTTTTTTTTTACAGAAGTCATCATGATCATGCTATCTTTGGATATTTTTATTTCTTCCTTCCCAATCTGAATGTCTTTAATTTTATTTTCTTGTCTTATTGCATTAGCTAGAATTTCAAGTATGATATTTCCATATACTCCCTCTCCTCTTATACAATGTTTCCCCTATTATTATCAACTTGCTTTAGTGTGATATAATTTTTACAATTGATGAGTTGATATTGATACATTATTACTAATTAAAGTCTATGGTTTACATTAGGGTTCATTCTTTGTGTTGTACAGTTCTATGGGTTTTGAGAAACATATAATGTCATGTATCTATAATTATGGTATCATATAGAATAGTTGCACTGCCCTAAAAGCTCTTTGTGCTCCTCCTATTTATCTCTCCCTCCCTCCCCAAGAATGCCAAACAACCATTGATCCTTTTATAATACTACATGATTTGCCTTTTCCTGATTGTGATATCATTGGAATCATGCGGTATAAAGCCTTTTTAGTCTGGTTTCTTTCACATATAAATATGAATTTAAGGTTCTTTCATATCTTTTTGTGGATTGGTAGATCATTTTTATTTTTTATTTACTACTGAATAACATTTCATTGTATAGAATACATGTACCACATAGTATACATCACAGTTTATTTATCTATTCACCTATTGAAGGATATTTTGGTTGCTTTCAAGTTTGGGCAATTAACAATGAAGATACTATAAATATTTATGTGCAGGTTTTTCTGTGGATAGACATTTCCAACTCATTGGATAACTATTTAGGAGTATGAAAAGCCTATGTTTAGCTTTATAAGAATATACCAACTACCAAGCTAGGTATCTTCCAAAATGTACCATTAGGCATTTTTATCAGCAATAAATGAGAGTTCCTGTTGCTCCATATTCTCACCAGCATTTGGTGCTATCAATATTTTGGATTTTAGCTGTTCTAATACATGCATAGTGCAACAGCTCACTGTGGTATCTCATTGGTGTTTTAATTTGCAATTCTCTAATGACCTATGATATTGAGCATCATATGAAAATATGCTTATATGCCATCTGTAATTTTTTTTGTGAGATGTCTGTTCAGGTCTTTGGCCCATTTTTTAATCAGGTTGTTTATTTTCTTATTGTTGAGTTTTAAGAGTACTTTGCATATTTTGGATAACAGTCATTTATGAGATATGTCTTTTGCAAATATTTTCTATCAGTCTGTGGTTTAGCTTTTCATTGTTTTCACAATGTCTTTCATAAAGAATAAGTTTTTAATTGTATTGAATTCCAAATTATCAATTTTTTCTTTCATATGTCATGCTATTCTTGTATCTTAAAATTATCACCAATGGTTCTAACATTGTAATTATCAATAATAGATCATTTAGATTTTTCTCCTTTGTTATCTTCTAGAAGTTTTATGGCTTTGCATCTTATATTTAGGTCTACCATCCATTTTGACTTAATTTTTGTGAAAGGTGCAAAGTCTGTGTCTAGATTTTGTTTTTGCATGTGCATGTCCAGTTATTCCAACATTATTTGTTGAAAAGACTAGCCTTTTCCCATTGACTAGTCTTTGCTCCTTTGCAAAGATAAGTTGCCCATATTTATGTAGATATGTTTCTGGATTGTCTGTTCTGTTCCACTGATCTTTTTTTTTTTCTTTTTTATTTCAACATATTATGGGGGTACAAATGTTTAGGTTACGTATATTGCTCTTGGCCCTCCTTCACCCCCGAGTCAGAGCTTCAAGCGTGTCCATCCCCCAGACGGTGAGCGTCGCACTCATAATGTGTGTATGTACCCATCCCCCCCCATCTGCCTGACACCCGATGAATGTTATTCCTGTATGTACACTTAGGTGCTGATCAGTTAAAACCAATTCACTGGTGAGTATGTGTGGTGTTTATTTTTCCATTCTTGGGATACTTCACTTAGTAGAATGGGCTCCAACTCTATCCTGGAGAATACAAGAGATTCTATATCACCATTGTTTTTTGTGTTCCACTGATCTTTGTCCATTCTTTCACCAGCATCATACCATCTTGACCACTGTAGCAGTATCGTCAGTCTTGAAATTACCTAATGTCAGTCCACTGACTTTGTACTTCAGCATCATATTTCCTATTTGAAGTCTTTTGTCTTTTCATACTACCTTTAGAATAAGTTTGTTTATATCCTCAAAGTAGCCCTCTGGGAGTTTTATTGAAATTGTGTCAAATCTATAAATTAATTTGGGAAGAACTGACATCTTAACAATATTGAATTTTCATATCTATGAATATGGAATATCTTTCCATTTATTTAAATATCACTTAATTTCTTTCCTCATCATTTTGTGAGTTTTTTTTACATGTAGATCTTATACATATTTTGCCATATGTATGCATGGAGCTTTGTTGTTGGGAAAATACTGCTCTATCTCTTAGGAAAATATTGGAAATTTTAGGGTTTTAAAAATGTTTTATAAAAGTTTTTGTGCAGCCCTATTTTCTCTAATAAAAGTGAATTTTATAAAAAGTTAATTTACCAGGGGTTTGAGAGAGGATTAGAAGGGTGGGTAGGTGGAATGCAGGAATTTTTAAGGCAGTGAAACTGTTATGGTAATGGTGGATATAGGACATTGCACATTTTCTAAAACCCACAGAACTATACAACACAAAGAGCGATCCCTAATGCAAACCGTAGACTTTAGCTAATAATAATGTATCAATATTGGCTCATAGATTGTAATGAATATACCACACTAATACAAGATGTTAATAGCATAAACTGTGGGATAGGGAGAGGATATGCAGAAACTCTCTGTACTTTCAGTGCAATTTTTTTTTGTAAACCCAAAACTGTTTTAAGAAACAAAGTATTAAATTTTTAAATAGCCTAATCTTCTTTAATAGCTTCATTTGAGAATTGAGTTTTATCCTAAAGCTATTTATTTTCTTAATTTTGAAATAGACCCCAATTACTACAATGCTTTCTTTGTTAAGATCACTTTGTGTTTCATAAATTGCAACAACAGAATAACCACAAAACATAAGGGTCAAATTGAGGCATAATAAGGAAAATGAGAGACCAACTCTTATTTTTCAGGCCAATTCCCATCAAACGAATGTAACAGACAATAAACGAGCATCATTTATGCAAAGGTTTATGAGCTTTTATAGCTCTAAGCCTGTGGAAAATGTGACTTATTGTGTAAGTAAGCCAGCATGCTCCTCAGACTGAATGCTGAATTTTAAGTCCTGACCTACTTATTATTGCTTTATACTGGGTTCAACATGGACAGTTTCTTATACAGATACCTTTCTAGAATCAGCACTCTTCTCTTCTCCCATCCCTCCACCCACTCCTACGCTCACCCTGAGTGGCTGCAGCTATCAGCAGCATGAGAAGTGGGGATGTCTAATTATAGCCATTGAAAGTGGTTAGCAGTGAAGTTGCAGTCTGCCCTGCACCGTGGCTTTGGTGGTATAAGAGGAAGGAAAGCTGATGCCAATTTTATTTTCTTGGGTCTCAAAGTTAGAAAGAGTACAAATGAAGGAATTATTACTACTACTAAAGTGTCGAAGGGGCAGTGTGAAAATCTCTAAGCTTTGCCCTGCCCACCACCCAAGAGTCCCACTCCTTGGTACAAAGACTTGAGTCGCTCCAAGTGCTCGGGTTAATCACACACAGTGTCATCGCTGGTCTATGAAGTGTCCTTCTCTTGCTTTCATTGATTGATTAATTCAATTCATTGTTTTGTACTCTGTAGTCACTATTATTCCCCTTCCCCTAAAGGAATGCCTGCTAATACATTTAATAAATGTCCTTGTATATGTACATATTCTTGAATGAGAAGGGCTTTTTTTTTCTGTTTTAAAATAGTTTTAGATTTACAGAAAAGCTGTAAAGACAGTACAGAGAGTGCCCATATCAGCATCCTGTCTCACCTGTTATTAACATCTTACCTTAGTGTGGTACTTTTGTAACAACTAATAAATCGATATCAATGCATTATTAATTAAACTACATACTTTATTCACATTTATTAGTTTTCTCATAATATCCTTTTTCTGTCCCAGAATCCCATCCAGTACATCATGTTGTACTTAGTCATCATCTCCCCCTTGTTTCCTTTACTTTGTGACAGTTTCTCAGACTTTCCCTGTTTTTGTTGACATTGATATTGAGGAGTACTGGTCTGACATTTTGCAGAATATCCCTCAATTTGGGTTTGTCTGATGTTTTTCTCGTGGTTAGACTGGGGTTGTGAGTTTTGAGGAAGACCACAGAGCTGAAGTGCTATTTTCAACACATCACATCAAGGGTACATGCCATCAATATGATTTATCATTGATGATGTTCTAAATACAAGAGTAGAAATGCAAAGAAGAAATTAGCATTTATACTGTAATATTTGTTTCTGTGTCTGGCCACAAGACTAGAGTTGATATTTAGAACTTACTTTTGTCACTGTTTATTCCACGTTACCTTTTGCCCTTAGCCAGCACTTCAGCTGTTTTTGTGGTGACTCAAACTTTATTTCTACAAAGTCTGAAAGATTAATGTTCCCAGCTGTTTTGTTTTCAGCAATCCGTCTGCTGTTACTGCTAGATATGGGGGCACTAGGAGATTTCTCAGGAAATCCCCCTGATTTCCAGGCATACTCCTCCCCTTAGGGAGGCAGAAAACTTATTGGTAACCTGGATCCACAATCCAGCCAGTGAAGGGAACCACTAGTTTGCCCTTTGGTTCAGTGGCTAGAAGAGACCCGATTCAGTGGACCTGTTGTGTCTCCTGGTTAAAGCACAGCTCTCTGGGAAATCCAGACCTCTAAAGCAACAGAGCCAAAGTTTCTGGAATGAAGCAAGAATTCTATGAGTAGAAAATCAGCAATAATAATAAAAGGATCTATTCCTGCTGCTGTCCCTTGGTTCCCAGATGTGAATTCCAGCTATGGGAGAATCAACACGACATATGGGACCACTGGTCTGGAGCACACAGCCTGTCTTGTAGGGTCACACTCAAGGTTTTTGTCACATAGCTGTTGCTGTAAGGAATCTTCATAGGCCATTCGAGGATTCTTTCAGGACAAATTTTTGGGGTGATGGGGTGCCTGGGAATAATGATGCCAGTTCAGCCTATTTCTTTGTAAAATAGATTTCTTGATCAGAAGCAATGCTGGTGGTGTCCAGTAGCTGTGCACAAGGCATTCTGTCAATTCACAGATGTTGATTCTGGAAGAAGCATCATAAGCAAGGAAGGAAATCCATGGCCCAAATAAGTGTCTGTTTCCAGTAAGGAAAAGGCACTGCCTTGCCCTGTTGTGAAAGACATTTATCAGTTATGGTGCCAACAGGAAGTAGATGGGGCCCACAAGGGTTAATTAAGAAAAAATTGATGATGGTCTATTTACAAAGGCATGGTTCAGGGTGTGGAAAACCACTAAAAGGTGGGCCAGCTGGAGAGATTCAGTCAAGAGGCTGCACTTAAGGACCTAGAAGGCCACATGTGACCTTAAGGCCGCAGGTTCCCCATCCCTGATCTAGATCTATTTTAAGTCTAAACCCTCTGCCCTTTACCTAAGGAGATAAAATATGACCATGTTCTGCCTACTTTCTGTTTTTTAAGCTGATCAAAGAAGTAGGGACAGAAAGAAACCAAAAATCCACACAAAATGTAAGGAGTAGCAAATCTTAGAAGGACACAGGTTGGTAACACTAGCCAAATTCTAGTAGCTAGTTTCAAAGTGGAGACAACAGGTCAGGTGGCAGCTGCAATGGAACCTCTGGGGCTGTGGACAACAGGGCAGGAGACCTCCATACCAAGCCTGTATTCATTGTCTACAGCTGCTGTAACAAGTCACCACAATTAATGGCTTAAAACAATGCAAATTACATTATGTAGTTCAGAAGTCCAAAGGGTCTCACCAAACTAAAATCAAGATAGTGGCGGGACTGCACTTCTTTCCGGAGGCTCTAGGGGAGAATCTTTTCTTTGGCATTTCCATCCTCAAGAGGCCACGTCTTGGCTTGTCATCCTCTTTCTCTATCTTCAAAGTCAGCCACAGTGGGTTGAGTTCTTCTTCCATTATTTACTGTGTTTTTTCCTCCTCTTCTACCTTTGTCTTCCACATTGGGGGACCCTTGTGATTACATCAGGCTCCCTGGGTTACCCAGGATAATATCCATATTTTAAGGTCAGTTGATTAGCAGCCTGGATTCAACCTGCAGCCTTAGTTCCCCTTTGCCATGTAACATACCATATTTACAGGTCTGGGGACTGAGCCATGGACATCTTGGGGGTGGTGGAGGCATTATCCTGCCTACCACAAAGCCCTTTAGGAAGCAACAATTGATCCGGCATGACCTCAGAAACTCAACACAGGGATTCACCTTGACCTGTTATCAAGAAGAAGAGAATGTCAATGTCTTAACAGGCTGCCTTCCTAAAAGACAGTGGGGCAGCAGGGAGCAGGGAGCTGAGCTTTCCCTGAGCCCCACCACTGTGGGGTCACACCAAGCTGCCGGCCAGCACTTTACTTTTCCCACAGGATCAGGTAGGTCCCCATGTGAAGTGGCTGTGAAAACTGAAGGGGTTGGAACTCAAGGTAATAGGGAGAGTGGGTCACAAGTGGCAGGTGTATTCCTGTCAGTTAATGAGAGAGAAAGAGAGCAACTACCTAAGGCTGGGATGATTTGGTTTAAGGAGTAAAACCCACCCAAACCGTGTCTGTGTGATCATCTCTAAGGGAGGGTCAGGGTTGGGGGGCTGATAAGGAGGAAGATAGCACATGGGGCAGCCACAGAAACAGGAGCTGGGAATGTCAGGGCTGATTGAAACAACTCCATTCCCCAGTTGTTGTCTTCAGTTGGTTCTTCCCAAAAGCTGACCCTGAAACAAAGATTTGAGTGTGAGCAGTTGTTGTGGGAGGTGTTACCAGCAGACACAGCTGGAGAGGAGGTGTGACTTGGAAGGGGAGGCAGCTGACATAGTGTACACTCATGAGCAGATCCCCTGGGGGAATTGGGACTTGGTCCAGTGGAGACCTCTGGGAGATGGGGTAGAATACATCTCAGAGTTGTCCCATGAGAGGGCAGGGGACACTCGGACACTTATCTACCAACTTTGACTTATCATTAAAGTCTTATCCCAGCGGCATTTATTTCCCACCACTTTTGGCCTACCCTGCACATGAGCTAAGCATGTCTCCCTGGCCTCCCAGAAGGAAGCTGAGAGCATGGAGCAGAGGATATGAAGAGGGCACCAATCACGTCTGCTCCAAGAGTAGAAGAAAGGAGGGAACATGAGAGACATCCCCAGGCTATGAATCTGAATAAGAAGACTCAGAGATTCCTGAATGAAAGGCTTGGATATGCCCCCAGGGCTCTTTCTGAAGTTCCAGCCCAGTGTGGTGAGCAGCACACACATGTAAATACCTAGCTACCTTTGCATTTGCCTTCTGTATGCAGATTCCTCACAAAGGCAGAGACTGAACAAAAGCACACAGTAATTTGTCTTCTGGGGCTGAGTTTTTGTTTTGATGACCCCTCAGTACTGGACAGTGGAAGGAGAAATAGAAAAGGATACTTCAGGGATGGGACTGAAGTTGGCTTCAGACTGAGTAGTGCCGGACAGACGAGAATAACATTGACTTTTTCCAGAGAAATCTAAGAAGCGTGCATTGCCTAAAATGAAGGACCTGCAAGAACACATTGAAGAGACTTTAATTGAGAGCATAACATCTGAATCTTACAGCACTGCCGATCTTTTTTCATTGTGGTCCAGAAGGAATACAGCCAGTATAGGGTAAGCCCATAAAAGTGCTCATGAAGATTAATATATTTCAGCTTGAATTCAGGACACCTTGGACTGGTTGCTAAGGAATAGTAGCTTTAAGCAAAGGACTTGAAGAATATCCTTAGCTGGTGAGAACAAAGACACAATTTACTTTAATTTCCCTGTGGGCTTTTATCAATTTACAAAGAGGCCTTGAAGTAAAGGAAAAGGTTAATGAGGATGCGAAATATGAAGCAGCATTTGTTTATTTAGATGAGATAATTATTTTCAGCAGTACCAGAAAATAGAAGCAAAGTCCTTAGGAGAGCTGGTCCCCTAGGGAGAATAGTTTAAAGTTGTCCTTGAACATGTGTCAAGTCTCCTGAACCTTTATTGGAATAGTGGACACACAAGGTCCCAGCCCGGAGAGTGGGTTGACCCTGAAACTATTTAATATATCCACTATCAACAATGGTCTCCTGCCACCAATTGTAGGAAACCTTAGGGATTTCTACAGGTTTTTAGAAGAGTATTCCTAAATTACTAACCTCACAATACCTTAAAGCAGGGTTTCATTTGGAACCTTGAGCACTTCCAACAACAAAGAAAAAGATCACAAGATAAGGAATGCCATTATAGTTGACTGGCCTCAATCCATGAATTACGAAGAATTTTTAAATATCATGGGGAATTTTATAGGAACTTTGTGGAGGAATAATTCCAGTTTGGTAACCCATAAGACTATTCAAAGCAGATTTTCTGATAAATGCTTTCAACAAGGTGGGGAAAGCCCACCGGGCAGCTAGTTCCCAGGACCTCAGGGGTCTGGAGTGAGGCCTCTGAGCAGGTGTCCAGGGCCTTGGCAGACTGTCCAGTGTAGGCCTGTCTTGGCACTTGATGGCCCTGCCACTGTCTCCATTACCTGTGAAAACAGCTTTGTGGGTGCAGAAAGAGATAATGGCAAGCAAAAGCCAATATCGACCAAGATTGATCTGAGCAAAGAGGTTTGTGTCATACTCAAAACTTAGAGGTTTGGAGTTTTGTTGATAGGTTTCAAGAGCATGTGTTGGGTGCCTCTTGGGTTACAGACTGACCATGGTACACACTCCCACGATGCCCCAGTGCCAAACTAGCTGCCATAGTCGCTGGTGAGTGGCAGCGTTGTTACTGAAAGCTCAGCACTTGTCCTCAGGGCTGCATCAGAAGAATGAGGACAAATGATTTGAGGAGAAGGAAAGAGAAGTTTATTAATTTGCTGACAAATGAGGAGGATGGAGACTATTGTCTGAAAAATGCCATCGTCCCCCTAATAAGCAGAAACACAAAGCTTTTAAATGGGTGCCATTTAGCTTCAGGCGATTGCTGTTCAACTGTAGTCAATCCCATCTAGGGGGGAGAGGAAAGACAGCCTGTGACCTCCGACCAGACCTTGGTGACCTCCGTCCACCTGGGAGGCCCGCCTTGACATCCAGGACCTCCACTTGCTGGGTCTGGGGGGCTGAGCCATCTCCTGTAGCACAAAGAACAAAAGACATTTCCCTGCCCCTCCTGATCACTGGCCTGAGACAGGGATGTAGGTTTTATTTCCCAGTAAGGAGTAGGGGATGTTTTAAAGAGAGAGAAAATATTTTTGCCATTTTTTCCCCTCAGGCCATTGCTTCTGTTTCAGCATTGGCTGACCAAGTGTTCAGTGGCGCTTAGAGATCGGGTCAGATCTCAACAGCAGCAGTGTAGGTCACCCCACCTTTGGGCAGACCCATATGCAGATTCCCAAGCCTACCCCCCATGCAGGGGTCTAGGCAATTTGGAACTCTAGTGGACATGTTTGTATGCCCAGGCACAAGGGGCATCCAATCATTTCCTCTCTCTAAGGTAATATCCCAAGATGCTCATAAACACTTAGTTCTGGGAGAAACTTCTAACTTCCTTCAAGCTTGGGCTCACCTGAGCTAGGAGAGGTGATATAAAAACAAAAACAAATAAACAAACAAAAAAACCAACCAAGGGTTCTTGGCTGAAAAGTCCAGGACTATTTCCAAGCATCTTAAAATTTCACTGCACTACTGCAGCCAACTAGAGCTCATGAAACATTTATTGGACCATGGGTTGCCAGACCACCACAAGAGCAGCAGAATTAATTGTGTTGCTTCCAAAGCAGCATTCCTGAAGACATCAGCTATCTGCTGGTAGTGGGGACTTCAGAACCAGTCAAGGTTTCTGCCAATGATGGACTAAATCTCTTTGGAATAAAATGAGCATAAGTGCTGGAAAAATATTTTAAAATACACTTTTAAATGCATGGCAGCTCTTACAAGAAAGTAAAGGAAACATTCTTATGCCAGCAATCGAGTGAGAGTGGGAATCTCAGGAGAAAAACGAGTGCAAAAGTGGATTTGGGAAGTCTATGTTTCATGAGAGGCCTAGACTTTCTGTTTAAACAGCTGCCAGTGTTCGGAATGGTTTCTGGAGATGGAGAACCAAATGGGGAGAGTTGCCTTTCAGATAAGAGTGAGATTTCCACATAAAGAGAGAGAAGAATCTACCAATGGAACATTAGTGGTGAGCTAAAATTTGGTCCACATAAAAAGACCAGAACAATTGCCTGTCTGCACAGCCAGCCTCCGCACCAGGCACCTCAGTGGAGTAAAGACTTCAGTGTAAAAGGTAAAATGCTACATGTTTACAGGTACATGTGAGAGGGTATCCTTGGGACTTCAGATCAGGAAAGATTTTCTCAATAAAATATAAGAATATGAACCACAAGGAAAACAGTTGATGCATCCAACTGCATTAAAACCGACAACTTGTCTTCATCAAAAGTAAGTGGAAAACGTGTGCCACACAAGTAAATGCAAACAGAGAGACAGAGGACACATGAGCTTCTCGGATCAATATCAAACAGAGAAAACAACCTCAAGGGAGAAAGACAGCAAAAGATATGGATTGGCATTTCACAGATGAGGAAACACAATGGCCAAGAAACATTAAAAATGCTCAATTTCATTTGTTACCAGAAAAATACAAGAGTAAATTTCATTGCACACACACTAGTTGTCAAAAGTTAAGATATTTGATCACACCCCGTGCCTGGCCAGGCTGTGGAGCAACAGAGGACAGTTAAAAATTACTGGTTAGAGAATAAATCATGAAACTGTGGCATTGTCTAGTAGGGTAAGCTGCACATACCCTGCCATGGAGCAATTTCCCACCTGGTCACTTAAGCTGGTGACTTTTGTCCATCTGCACTGGAATATGTGTTCAGGAATGTTCCCAATGGCATTTTTCCTACAGTGAGAACTCTGGAAAAACTCAAACATCTGTTGACGAGAAAGCAGACAACTAACTTCAGGGCAGTGACCACCTCTGGGTGGGAGGTGAGGCCCAGGCCCAGGTGGAACATCTGGGGGAAAATGATCTGATTCTTAAACTGAGTGGTAGGCACACGGTTTTCCTTTCATTCCTGTGCTTTACATATATACATATCGTGATTGCACACGTCAAACACAACACAGTCTAAACGTCATTTGAAAAGACCTGTTCCAGCCCCATTATTGGGTGGGGCAGTTGGGTGGGACAGCGGGGAGGGGGGATCAGGAGACCAAGAGTCAGGGTTAGCCCCAGTGCGAGAGTTGTCCTCTACTTACATTGGCAAGTTAATGATCCTCTTCCCACTGAAGCCGCAGAATCCAACTGTTGAAGCCCAGGTTCACTCTTGCATCAACTGTTCCCATCATACACTGTCTACAAGCCCACTTCGTCTGGGGTCAGAAGGCACCCACCGCCCGCCAAGGCCTAGGCACCTCTCAGCTCAGTGATTCTCCGTTAGAATGCGTCAGGTCACTTGTAAGGTGTTGAGGATTCGGAGAAACACTTTAAGTGGCTGGAATCCAGAAATCCAGAATTATTCCCTGTCATCCTTAGGGTACCCATGCTGAAGTACTTTCTCTGAAAGTTTCCCTGCTCAGAAGGCTGAGGACACTTCCCCTAGGCAGACAGGATAATGGAATGATGTATGTCCAATCCCTCCAGAGACGACACCTCTGTAGAGGACCTCCACAACCTCCAGTGATGCCCGGACCCAGCCAGGGAGGTGAACAATGCACCCAGCGCCCAGCCCCCCTTATCTGGCCCTCATGGAGCTGGAGGACGACATCCTCTCATATCCACACTCACACTTGCTGCTGTCTCTGTCTCAAATAATCCCGAGAATAAAGATGTAGGACAGAGGCCCTCTGTCATCTTCATGGCGGAGGCTCTTGGAGATTGCAAACAGTTTCTTTTGAGGAGACAAAAAGATTTATCAGGGAGACAAAAATGTGATGGGATGACATTGGTGTGCTCTCTTCTGACACCCTAATCTGTGTTTTTATCTCTACCCCAAGGTTTCCTCATTCCTTGCCCACCCCCAATTCATACATGTACATACACGTGCACAAACACACATGTGCACAGTCTACAGAACCACGCATACCTCATTCACCCCGGCAAGAAAAAGCAAAAGATCCGGGACTCTTAAAATGTTCATGCAGGCTGAAGAAGGGAGGACAAGACAGACTCTTCAAGCCCGTGCACCAGAGAACATCCCAGTGTCCTCACATCCACACCACTGGAATCCTTAAAGGGCCTGTGTGGCCTGTCCCCTGCCTGTCTCTCCCTGCCCTGCGTGTCCATCTGTGCATCGGCCATGCTGGACGATTTTCCTTCCTGTTACCTTTTCTCTTGGCTCAGAGTGTCCCACAGACAGATCCCCCAAAGCAAGGCCTGGGACATTCTTCTTCCACTCCAGCCCTTCAAACACTCCCACTCCTCACCCCACACCCCAGTACCACGCAGCGTTGGTTTCCCTTCAACTTTTGTTTTGTCCTCAGCCCACCTCTCCCTGCACATTAAAAAACCACTTGGCCAAGGCCGGTGAAATCTGAAGTGTCCCAGCAAGTTACTTCTGCAAACGCAAGCCTGCTGTGACATGCTGTGTCTTCTGAGCTCTGGGGTCACTCAGATCATTACTCTGCGTGACTCCCAGGGAGGGGTGCTGGCTTCCGAAGCTGCCAAGGAAGTGGAATGGTTGCAGTCTGTCACTGTTGCAGACGAGGAGCCAAGACACCACCTCCCAGTTGTTTTCCGTCCAGGCCACCTTGCCAAAACTCCCGAGGACTGAGGATAACAGAGACGGACAGTCCTTTACAAGGGGCTTTCATGAGGCAAATCTGGAAGGAGACGCCAAAGGCAGGCAACAGCCACCACCAGGCCATTCCTGTTGCAGTGAAGCTGGCTCTGAGACGGCCACCACGTCCCCCCATCTAACAGCTTCACAGTCCGCATGTGACAGAACGCGCAGCAGGACTGCCCTGTGCAGTGGCCATACTAACTACAGGGGCCACAGCTCAGGAAATGGCAGCTTCCAGCCACCAGGACTGACACTGGCGTCCCGTCCCCTTCACCCCCACGTATAAAACAAAACAAAGCAAACAAGCAAACAAAACATGGTGGAGAATCCACTCTCCTGAGCTCTTATGTTTAAAATATCTATATTGGTTTGCAGCAGGGACAGACCAGGAGCTTCTGAAACTTCAGGAATCTCATTCCTTGTCAGATCCTGCTGGGAGTTAGGGAGCCCACACCCACGGCGCTCACCTGTTTGTCCTTGTTTTGCCTTCTGAAGCTGCATGGAGCCCATGGGCACCTTGCCATATATGCCAGCCCTCCCCACACTGAACTTTCTTATCACTCTCGGGAATATTATCTTTTCTGAGAAGGTTTCTATTGCTTTGGCTATTCTTTATGCGAACTGCTCCTTCAATTGCCCACTGGCTTATTTTGTCAACACGTCTTTTAAAAGGCACCTCTCACCCGGCCCCTGACTTTCAGTGCCGCCTGAGCAAGAGCAGCTCATTTGGACGATTATTGTCCCTGGATGGGATCATCTTCTCTCCTAAAACATGCTGTCAGTGTGGCAGCTGCAAGGCAGCCTCTGTTAATTCCGTGTTCTGCTCAAGGCCAAAGATCTCCCACATCTGCATTCTCTATCCTCTGCCTGTGCCGTTGATTTCAGACTTTACAAATGCAGGATGGATATTGACCCATGTTGGATGGCATAGTTTTGGTTGGTTTGAACTTCCTCTTCTGGTGTAGGTAAATCATTACAAGATTTAAATCTGGCTTTGATTATATTTTTTGTCTTTCCTACCACAGAGGAGACTTTGGGGGAAAAGAGGCATCTTGAAATACTAAAAGTATTAATGCTGCCCCAAACAGTCCCACCGTCTAGGCACTATTACACAGCTATGGAGACAGAGGCAGAGTAGTGACAAAAGGCATTTTAGTCCTTCCTTCTTGCATCTCACTAAAGGAAATCCTGTATGGGTTGGACATAGACTACCATATGTATCAGTGCAAGTGGCAGTGACACAGCTCAGGAAATGAGGGTGGGAGCTGATGAGCAAATACCCTAGCCTCTTTGTCCCTCAGTGAGACAACCTATGTCCTGTGCCATCTTCCCTAATGGTGCTGAGCCCAGAAGCCCACAGTCATGATGGGCTGGCTGCCGTGGCCTCCCCTTCCCCATCCCTTTCCCACTCCTGTCCTAGTGCCTCCTGGGACCATCTCCCAAATAAAGCACACACCTCTACATCCTCGTCTCAGGGTTTGCTTCTGGGGGGACCCAGTTTAAGATACATATCTTCTAGTCAAGGCCTGGATTCCCAAGTGGGCATAGAGGGTTGAAGGGTGATGGACACTCCAAAAAGATGGGTTCCTGAATTCTAATATCTACAGTTATATGTTAGACCAATTGCACACAGAAAACTCTCCTTGTGAATCATTGCACATGGTTCAATTTAATGGAAAGTTTGGGTTACAGAATTTATTTCAGACCATGCAGCTTTGCTGCTCTTGGGTATATATAGTTTCCAGGACTTCATCCATCACACACAGCAATAATCCTCCATGGGCACATTCATGAGAGGTTAGGAATGATCTGTAAACAGCAGATTGTCTACAAATAGTGTATCCGCAAGCTTGAAAGATGGTTGCTCTCTGATACAATTTCTGCTGCCTCCTTAAATTATTCAACAGGCTTTCTCACTTAGATAAATCCCATACAGCCCTTCTCCAAAATATCAAAAATTCAGTCGTAGTGTCTGATTTACGATGCTTTTCTCTGCTAGTTTGGACCAGAGCCCACATGAAAAGACTGACTTTGAGTCAAGTTCAGAGGTTTCCATTAGGATTGTGCTTAACATTCACCACTGAGGAAGCCAAGGACCACAGTTGGTTCAGGGCTCCCGCTAGGGTTGGCTTGGCCAGCATGGTGGCGGTGGAGCAGATGGGAGCAGTCTCGTGTCTCACATCACCACATGGACACAAGTCAAGCTGGCTGCTTCTTGGCGTTGGCAAAATCTTCACTGCAGAGCTGCATGTCTGCACGGCCCTCCGGGTCCACAAGCACCTGGTCGTAGGTCTCTCCGGCAACACCCTCCTTCCTGAACAGCACAGATTCCCCTGCACTTCCTACGACTCTATAATCCTTCACTCCAGAAGCCACTCTTAAATAGTCTGATTTTTTTTGGATGGTCCTTGATGGATGATGATGGCTTTGACATCATTCTCATTACCCAGGCCTCTTGAACTTTGAGGCAAACTTTAATCTGAAAATATCCCGTGGCCTTTTAGTTTTGACATAACTTAAACCAGACACACTAGGAAAAATGAAGAGGAAACATAACAGAAGAGAAAGAGTTGTTTGATATTTCCTTTCGCTTTTCCATTTTAATTATTGAAAGGTAAGGTGCAAAGGTGGGGAAAGTTGGGATTGGGTTATTTATTTATTTTTTTATCAGGACCAGTTGTTCCTCCCTGGGATACACGTATCTCAAAAGTTGAACAAGCTCAGTTTGGCTGCACTAGAAGCTCCAAAACAAGGATTTATTGGGCAAGTTGGTATAATCTTTCTTTAAGAGAGGGATCCAATGAGCTTCTTTATGTAGTTAAATGTCATAAAGCCATGCTTTAAAATTAATAAATATCACCACTACCAAGCTTTAAAAAAGATTAATAATGCCCCAAATGGCTTCCCCTTTTTGCCCTGGCCTTACAGGTTCATAGAAATTAATGGCCCCGGAGATGCCTTCTTGTAATTGCAGCAGGACGGCTGACATCCCTGCACACTTAGCTGTTTTCCATCAAAGTTCCCCTAAGTAGGCAGAAGAGACAACCAGCCCTTGCCCACTCAGCCCTGACTTCTCAGTGCATGGTCTCCAGAAATCAGCTACTTTCCTACCGTGACATGTGTTTGCTGTATTATTCATGAATATTCAATTCTACTCTAGAAAATAAGAGAAACAAGAAAATAAGGGTGACAGATAACTCTCAGAGCAGGATCAGGTGGCCTGTGAGTCACAGAGTCTTCAGTGAATGGAGCCGAGCACACATGTACTGCTGATCATGGACAGCGAGGGGTGGAGGGACCAAAGTGTCAGATCTCAAGGGCCATGAGATCTGACACTGGCCACCCATTAGTGACAGCCATTCTGGCCACATGTGTCCGTCGCCCAGATCACACCGTTAGGAGACACGGCTGGTTGCAGGTTACTGGGAGCTGCAGCTGCTGCTCAGACACACCTGCCCCAGAACAGCTCAGAGGGAAGAACTGGGTGTTGGGTCCAGCCCCTCCATCTGCTGAGCCCCTGCTCTGATCTTATTGCCACCAACCAGGAGGGAAGGGAAGCTGCTGAAGACATTGCAAACACAGGATTAAAGTAGTGGGGTCTATGTGAAGCATGTCACTGACCCCATCTCTTCCCTATTGCTTCCCACTGTGTTTATAAAATCCATTCTGCTTCATGAACTCTCAGGTAGCTGCCTTGAAGTTACCTGGAGGCTGTCGTTGCATCAGGGGAATTTCCCATGTGACAGAGGTGAATGACACATCCCGGGCCTATTAGAATCCTGTCCCACCCCATGGTTCCTTCAGTAACTAAAGAGTATGGAGGCCTAACTCAGAATTCAAGTCAGAGGTGGAAGGCACTGCATTTCCATGCTCTGTCGCTCCACGATCTCACTCCATATATAGGCTCACAATATCAGGTGAAGTGAAGAAAAAAGGAAAATCATAACTTGTAAAGACATTATGACTCATTTTATAAAACTATTTACATTATAGATAAGTAATAATAAGTAATAATTATGTCTGCATGTCTATATTTACTGAGAAAATGTTATGACATCAGATTGGATGTTATACAAGTTTTCTATCTCTGTAAATATTTGGAGAGCATTCTTTGCTCTAAATAGAGGTGTATCAATATATGTATAAATGCTGAAAGATGTTGGGGAAAAGTGCATGAAAATGGTAATAGGGCATCATGGGATTATTGATAACATTTTGTTTCTATTTATTTTTTCTATATTTTTGGAATTTCTAAAAGCTAATAAGAACTGTTTTATGATTTTAAAAAATCAGGCTGCTACTCCAAATATACCCACACAACACAGATCTTTACAGATGTTCTAGAACAGGTGAGAAGCCAACTTTGCACAACAGGGAGGGTTGATCCCCTGAAATCACAATCCCAATTAGGAAGAATGAGTGCAAGAGATCTATTGCGCAACACGGTGACTATAGTTAATGATGCCATGTTGTATTCTTAAAACACACAATGAGAGTGGATAAGTGTTCTCACCCTAAAAAATGATAACTATGTGAGGTAATGCATGAGTTAATTAGCTAGAGGTAACCATTCCACAACATATATATACTTCAAAACATCATACCGTACAAAATATACATACAATTTTATCTGTCAATTTAAAAAAAATCAAACAACAGCTGCCAGTCATCCTTGGAAGGTCCCATTCAACGCGGTGTCCCTCCAAAGATGTGTCATGCCTATTGTTCCCTAACCTGCATCCCATAACTTCTGGTTCCTATGGTTCTAGTACTGACATGGAAGTCAGTACTAGATCCACATGCTAAAACATCCTAAGATTGATGCTGCATTTGTCACAGGCCTCCTTCTATAATATTTGCTGAAAGTACTCAAAAATCAGTCAGGACATGTCAGCGCCAGGCCATGTACTTAGATTTAGCCCACCGCCTCACATCTTCCACGGCAGCTCAGTTTTGTCCAGACCACTCGTGCCAAAGAAAGCAGGTGGGCTGGTCTCAGGGTCTGCTGATAGGGAAGGAGTGGAGTCGGAATGCCCCACGCCCCTCCATATATCCTCACGTAGTTTCACTTACTGCTCACTCATCCTCCCTAAATGTAGGGGCTTAAAACAGTAATAGTCACTTTATTCTGTCTTGTAGTTTCTGTGGGTCTGGAATGTGGAAAGGGCTGGGTGGTTGGTTCTGGCTCAGTGTTTCTTATCTGGTAGTTGTCAGTTGGTGGCTGGAGTTGGAACAGATTGAGGGGTGGGGATGGAACAGATTGGGGGTTTCATATACCATGTGGACGACTTGGGCTCCCTTCCAGCATGGCAGCCTCAGGGCAGTCAGACTGCTTATGTGGCATCTCAGGGCTCCACTCATTAATGTTCCAGCAGCAAGGAGGAAGCTGAATTGGCATTTAATGGCCTAGCCTTGGAAGTCACATAGTATGACTGCCTTAGTCTAATGGCTGGAAGGAATAGTCACAAAAGCCCCCCCCAATTTCAAGTGGCAGGGGAGACCTAGATTCCACCTCTTGATGGGATAAACATCAACGTCACTTTGGAGAAAAAGCATGAGCAATGGAATATATTGTTGTGGCCACATTTGAGAAACACACTCTGCCACACAGGGGCTGCGCCCCTGTTGGACACACCCTGTGTCCACTCCCACTCATTCTTTGAGCCCCAGCCCCAGCTGCATAGATATTCAGTGTGGTGAGGCACCTTTCTTGAGCTTCCTCTTTCGGTTTAAGAGCAGCCTTGAAGCACCCTTTGCCCATCCCGCAACTCTCAGCATATACCTAGGCAGCTCTTGGTCCTAGAGGAGGTCACACGTCCTCCCCAGCCATCGTGCAAGCTCCCTGAGTGTTGGGGTTTTGTAACATCCATAGTCTCTTCTCTCTGTTATCTATCCAAAAGTATTTTTAAATGACATTTATAAGAATTCTTAATAACATGAGAAGAATTGAGGATGTCAGCAACAAGGCACAAATGCAGGACTCCAAATTTTGCACACCTTGCTTGGTCTCATCAGTGCGGAAGGGGTGGGGAACGGAGCAGGGACAGATGCTGAACGGCTCGCAGTGGTGATTTCTGGGAACTTGAATTACGGATGCTTTGTCATTTAACATCTACAAACTTCTTGAGCTTTTAGGAACAATCAGGTGTTCTCATTTATTTAAAATATCATGAACTTTAAAAAGTTAAATATTCTATTGCCCAACCCCAGAATGGGCTAAATCAAGTGGGGCTGTCTACAAAGAATTGTTTTTCAAGATTCGCTTCCGTCTAAATGAGCTATGCTGTACCAGACTGTATCATTCACCTCCTCCAATGCCCTCTGCACGCTACAGGCATGACAGAGGAGGAGGGGGTGTTCCCTTAAAGCATCACCTTTCAAAAGCTGCCAACCCAAGAATTATGATGTTGACACCATGCTTAGGTTCACTTTGCTAGTTCATCTCTTGTATGTATTTCTGCTCTCATCTGAGTCTTGAAGTTTCCAGATCTATCTTAAAGTAAAAGAGGAAAAATCCAAATTCCTTGCATAACTCCTCATGGCATGCGCTAAAACCCTTCTTCCTAAGTTATCGCTGAGTCCACGCCGACACCTTCCCACTGAACTGTGCTATAGCGTTCCAGTTCTAGTCAGTGCATTCATGGAAGTTTAGATCAAAGAGTAAAAGCTTTCCTAGGGATGTCCACACACAGAGTTCCAGGGCATGGCCATTAAGTTCTTTGGGTTTAATAGCTGCATTTGATTTATAATCGCCTCTTGGTACTGGCAAGGCTTGAGAAAAACAGATCAGAAGCAGTCATACCTGATTCATGTTTCTCAGGGCCTGTGAGTAAAATTGCTTTCACAGAATTAAGGAAGGAAACTTTGCCCCCAACCACCCCCACTCTGCCATGGCAGGATTTTCACTCTCCAGGATGGGCATGGAGAAACGGCAGGGTATGCATGAGAGAATTCATCTCTGCTGCCTTCTTTCCCTCTACCCCAGAGAGAAATCTCTCTCTGCATCACTCCTCCTCTGGGCCAAGGGAAGAGCCACCCTCTGCCCTCACAGCTGCAATGAGCTTGAAGACTTGACCACAGCGGCCTTGGGAGCAGGTGTGCTGGGCAGCATCCATCTGGCCCGTGAGCAGGGAAGGGGGCAGGACAGCCAGTTAGAGCCCTGTGCTGCCACTGCAGGGAACAGCTATTTTTTGTCTGTTTTGGCAAGTCTCCGCTTCTTCTGGGGGAGGTAGAGAATTATCTCAGTCCCAGTTTCCACAGACACCAACCTGAGACACAGATCAGAGAACAAGCAGTTTATTCGGAGGGCGATGACGGGAGGTGCTGGTAGGAGAGAGCAGACGAGGGACAGGGCAGGGAAGGCAGTGTTCCAGTGCACTGTTGGTTATCCAGTAGGGCACCCCGTGGGGAGCTGGCACTTGGTCCTGCTTAGAAATCTGGGGCCCTTCTGAACTCACACCTCGGAGCCATTCCACGTGCGAGGAGAGAGCCCTGGGTTCTCACCTGCCACCCTGCCCGTCCAAGGCTTTTCTCCAGCACTTCCTGCCTATCGCGCTTGGGCAGAGCAAGCTCTGGTGGCCAGAGGATACCATGAGGAAAGAGACACAGGCACTGGTGGTGGGAGGTGGACCTTCTGGTCTCAACTTCCTCACCAGGGAAAGATTCAAGAACAGACAGAGCTCAGGCTCGGGATGGCGCCTCGCTAGCCTGAGATTTGGGCATAAGGGAGCGAACCAGCTATGGGTGCCCTGCTGGTTGCTTGCTACCTGCTAAGTGACCAGAGCCATCAGGCCATGTCTTCCTCAAAACCAAAGTCACTATACTTGTCTAATACTTCTTTTGACAGCTTTTTTGTGGTGTAATTGATAGACAAAAATCTGCACGTATTTAATGTGCACAGTTGGGTGAGTTGGGGCATTCTCAGACACGGGGAAACCATCACCACCATCAGGGAAGTTCCAGTTCTTGAGACATTTTCCTTCTTCCTTCCTTATTTCAGAGAATACTCATGACCATTTGCCAAAGGCACACCAGTTCCGTCTGCAGCTTTTTAGCCTCGGGCGTTCTGGTCTGTCAGGCTGTAAATGCCTAAACTATCTAATTCCATTGCAGTGTAGACCACCCCCCTCTTTTTTTGACGTCTCTGTCATTGATTTTTAATACAATGTATTAGTTGGTAAGATTGCCTCCCCATCCCCACAGGAAAACTAGAAAGATAGATTGTCTTTTATAAATTAAAGGAAATAAACTAAAAGAAATGTGAGGGGGATAAAAGGAAAACCCAGGCTTCTATAAAAACCTGGGTTTCTTCCCTCTAATGTGAAATTTCAAATTTTGGAAATGTAGGGTCAGGACTATAGACACAGATCAGGATTGTAGTGGAACAATTTGAAATGACCCTAAGTAAAACTAAGCAAAATCCTCATTTATTTTCGTCTTTGATGTTGCACTTACTTCATCTTTCTGTTGTCTTCTAAAATAATTTAGACTAATTGAAGAAACCAAAAATCTCCTTTGGTTACCAGTTTTTTCTTTCACGCGTTTTGGAAGCAGCAGTAGCCGGCAGGACCCTTTGCTATAAGCTATAAACACTGATTGCTCAGCCACTGTAAAAACTGCAGGGTAGTTTCCTGTTTGAAATGTGGAAATATTTGTGTATAGATAAAAAGAACCTCCACGAGAATGATAAGGACATTCTAATCCAAGGAGAGATCGTGGAATCGGCTTCATTCTTGATGCATCCGATCCTCTGTCTACATTCCCTTCCTTCCTGAATTTAGTGGTGGCGGGGCCTGCGGTTCTGGCAAATTGGCTTTCCTGATTAATTGCACATGGAAAATGGAATGTGTTAAACATCCTTTGTAATAAAAACTCAGGTGAAGAAAATTTAATTCTTCCTCGATGATCTAGAAATGTTCATAATTAAGACCAGAATTATGTAAATGGTTTTAAAAAACGTGTGGCTATTTAAATGGAGGACTCCGGCTCTGATGCATTGTTTCTGGCTAATGGATTATGTGAAAACCATAGATAACATATTGTCCTGATTGGGATCTCCTGAAAAATACACTGAAGGCTACAGAGACCAGGACAGCACCTTCTTTCCCTGCTACAGAGAGGAGCAGGACTGCTATGATTCCCAGCAGAAATATTCCCCAGTGGCAGACACAAGCACAACCTTTTTGTCCTCCCCCATCCCCAGAGGCTCTCACCACAGACACACAGTTGTAGGTGTGGGGGATTTCTGAAATTCAGGCCTCCGCCTTGCTTCACGCATACCAGGCTGACCCGTGATGGAGCCCATGGTACCTGGGCCAGCAGCTGCACAAGACGCACAGCACAACCAGCGCTCAGCACCCAAGACCTCAACAGACTCGCACGCTCATGTGGCGGGAGCCGAGGACATTTCTTTGTTCAGAACTGTGGGCCTTATGCTGAGGCCATGTGGCCGGATGCTGCAGGGAGTCACGCTAAGGGACACTCAGCAGAGCTGCAGAGCCTGACGGTGACTCAGGCTGGACCCTCCTTCAGGCTGGTGTGAGTGGGTGGGAAAGTGGATTGCCAGCATTATGAATAAACACTGACCAATTTCCTTTCCTGCCCAGGCACTTTTAGATATGTTCTTGCACTGTTACCACGAATAAAATGGTAATTACAAGTGATTAGAGTGCTTTATCGGTTCACGAAATTTGAGAGTCAAAATCTGGGCACACCCTTAGGAGTATGTCACACTGGGGAACGTTGTTTCTCATATGTATGCCAATAAGAAAGATTAAGATCCACTGTGTCTACCAGGCCCACTGGGACTTTTAAAAACTGGATGATTTTTTCCATTATGAGTGAAGATGATATTCGGGAATGGAAACTTACAGCTGATCCACTCTGCCAAGAAATGAGATTCTCTAAGAGCAGAGAGAAAGGAGCTTCTGCTACTACTTCCCACTTATTCCATCATTTCTCTGCTGTTCGAGTTTCACCCACTGTCCACAGTCACGAACTGTGTGCTCTGAAGATTTTACTGGTAGGATCTCTGCAGCGGACAGAACTGAAGCCCCACTTTTATCCACTAGGCCAATGTTTCTCGGTGTTTGTCCCTGGACCGGCAGCAGCAGCATCATTGAGAATGTGTGAGAAGAACAAATTCGTGGCTCCTTCGCAGACCCAGAAAAAGAGGTCCTGGATCTGTGTGCCCCGAACTATCCAGATAATTCCACGCTCACTCGGACTGAGCACCATAGGCCCCGGTGCTCACCTTCCCCCACACTCTGTTCCTGCTGCAGGCACTTGTCCTCACCTCGCAGGTGCACACAGACCACTGACCACAGGTGTGAGTCAGGTCCCACGTGCTGGGGCGTTAATGTCCTGGGGAACAGCTCTCAGCCAGTGATGGACAGGACTTGGAAAATAAAAATCCAGCTTCTTCAAACATCAGATGGGGCGATTCTGAGGCATGTGCCACCTAGTTTCCCAGAGGTCCCCAGAGCTCCAGTTGTCTGAGGATGCAGCCTGCTTACTGATGCACTTGCCTTGACTCTTCCCTTCACTGTCCCACTTCTCACTCCCCCACCGGTGGTCCCTGGGATCACCTCCCAAATACGCTGGCTGCACCCGTACCCTGCCTCAGGATCTGCTTCTGAGGAAGCCAGCATAACGAAGACTCTGTACTATGAACGAAAAATAATGCTGATGTTCTGGCATCATCGCATTTGATCCCCACGGCAGCCCCACGAGGCAGAAAGGATTGACAACAAGATGTGCCCCAGGCCCGAGAGCCCCTCATGGAGCCAGAATCTCTACCGCTTTTCCAGCTGGTGGGAAACACGTGCACTCACTTTTGTTTTGCAACTTGGGCTGAGGAGATAAGGGAAGATGGAGACGGGCTCTAATGGAGGAATTAGGAATCGAGAAGACCTGACTTAGGAGCCCTCACTGATTTGGACACATGAAGGAGCCCATGGATTTGGTGATGTTGGGGTCAAAGCACCTGGCGGTCACTGTGACAGACACAGGAAAGAATTAGGCTTCCATGGCACAGGTGACCAAGCAGGTTTCCTTTGTTTCTACTGCCATTTTCTCCCAGAACATTTGATGACATTGTGCTTCGCTGCAAAGATGCATCAAGCCCTTCACTGATAGCCACTATGAAAATTAAAGGGAAAGATGTTTTGAATCTTTAAAATGATATATAGTTGAAGACAACATATGCATAAATAATGGGCAGAGAGTAATGTTGTTACAACGATGTCGAAAACTAGCTCTAGTTTTAATCAAGAGAGAGAGAATGGGGAGAGAAATCTCTGTAGACTGGTACCAGATGGCCGGGGAGCTGGAAGAAGCCTGTGGGGAGAGGAAGTGCTCACGTGCAGGTGAGAGGGGCGTGGTCCACAGTGCTGCACCCCCGAGGGGCTTCACTTCTGTAGGTCTTCCAAGTAGAATCCGAAAATGTCCAATGACCTCTCTGCCCTCTGGACCTCACTTACAGTCCTCTGTTTTGCTTCCAATTTCAATTTTGGTCCTCTAATGCGAGCAACACCTCTGATTTCCACCCCAGAGAAACATCCATTCATTTGAACTAGGAGGCCTGCGTCGGTGTCCCAGGACTCACCGACCAGGATACTCATATTAATATTTGATCATCTCCTTACCGCACCTTCCTCCCAGCAAGTTTTAGCAATCCTCATCTCACCAAACCCACAGAGAACAATTTCCTCAATTTATGTTTCAGTCTCTTCCCTGACTGATCTGTTAGGAGTAGACTCAATTGTTCCTTTTTTGTGACCATCAACACCACAGACAATTGCTATCGTAACGGGTTACACTAGTCACTATTATTTTAATTAAAACATCCTGGAAACCACTGGGCCCACACAGGTAATGCCAGGGGAGGGGCGGAGGGCAGGTAGAGTCAGTGGAATGCGTCTTAAGGATGACTGGTGTCCGGCACAGTTTCTTTCCCATTTATTAAGACAACAGGAACTATTTCCAGAGTGGACTCTTGTCACAGAGAGATGTAAGTGAGTTGACCTTTACCCGGTTTCTTTGTCTCCTACTGTGTCTTCTGATTTTCTGATAAAGTCACACTAACTACCTCCATTGGCGTGCATTGTGATTTTACAGTACCGTACATTATTTTAAAAGTTAACAGCCAAGAATGTGTCCTTAGGCACCAGTGCTGCTATTATACTTCTGAGCTTAGGATGAGCTCAGCAGTGCATGATGCAAACATATTTCTATTGTCTAAGAAACTGCCATCTTAGATGGCAAGAATAGAGAATAATATGCTTAGCAGGATTTATTTATTCAAAATTACTACTGGTGCCAGACATTGTGTTCAGTCTGGGGAAGAGGAAAGTGATAAATATGGATATAATCTCTCTCTGTCCTCAAGGAACTCATTCACAGACAGGGGAGAAAGTTATTTAAAAATTCACAGTACAGTACAATCTGGGCCATAATAAGAGCTTTGCATAAACTTTTTTGGGAGAAGGTACTAAAATGTTATCTATTAATTAATGATGAAAACCATAATTTTAAATAAATCATTAGAAATTATAAGAATTGAATTTTAGTATGAAACTAGCTATTTTTTGCTAAGTTCTCATTTTTTAAATGAGAAGAGTATATAATATGTGCAAAAAACTGTATGGGATTCTTTGAGATAAAGAAATTGATAAGCCATCCTAATCACCAGGAACATACAGAAAATAACAGTTCAAAACCAAAAAAATAAACTATATTTTAGATTGATTCTATAATAATTGTTTTAAGAATCAAAAGAATATGGAAAACATTATTAGCTGAGATCTCCCATTTCACTTACTTATTCAGTATAATTGATGTGTATACTATGTGAATATATAATTCATTATACTGAAACATTAAAGGCTAACTCTGGGGTCCCATATTGCATTCAGTAATTAACAAACTTTTTATTTTGGAATAATTTTAGATTTACAGAAAAATTGCCTATGTAGTACAGAGACTTCCGGTAGACCCTTCACCCAGTTTCCCTGAATATATGGTAACATCTTACACTAACTATGGTGCGTTTTTCAAAACTAAAAAATTAACATTGGTACACTACTGTTAACTAAACTCCCTATTTCATTTGCATTTCACCAGATTTTCCACCAATGTTCTTTTTCTACTCCAGAATCTAATCTAGCATCTCCCACTGAATTTGGTTGTTCTAGCCTTTTAGTCTATGACTATTTCTCAGCCTTTCCTTGTTTTTTTTTTTTTTTGTTGTTGTTGTTGTTGAAAAATCCAAACTATAAAATTCATTACCTGCCACTATTACATCAACAACAAAAGGTCATTTTAGGCCGGGTGCGGTAGCTCACACCTATAATCCTAGCTCTCTGGGAATCCCAGGCAGATGAATTGTTTTGAGTTCAGGAGTTTGAAACCAGCCTGAGCAAGAGCGAGATCCCGTCTCTACTAAAATTAGAAAGAAATTAATTGGACAACTAAAAATATATAGAAAAAATTAGCCGGACATGGTGGCACATGCTTGTAGTCCCAGCTGCCCGGGAGGCTGAGGCAGGAAGATTGCTTGAGCCCAGGAGTTTGAGTTTGTTATGAGCTAGGATGACGCCACGGCACTCTAGTCCAGGCAACACAGTGAGACTCTGTCTCAAAAAAAAAAAGGTCATTTTAAGCAAAAAGTTTGACATTTAACAACTGAAAACAGGAAAGAGGGCTTTTACAATGTTGATGAACTCATCTTAGAGAGCATTATTTATAAATACATAAATACCCATGCATACTTTTACAGTGATAGCTACTGCAAGAATGATAACTTTTAAAAAGCCTGTCTAGACACATTCCTCCTCATTCCACCTGCCTTTCTGTTGGTAACACCAAGAGTCTTGAGAGAGCTACCGTTGTCTGTGTCACTTTCATCCCAGCCTCCCTTGTAAGCCGGCAGTTGACAATGAAAATGTGATAAATCTTCTGCCTTAGCTTTGGTGCTTTTTCATTAATTCACTTCTGGTAGTCAACTGTGGCAGGTCTTCCACTTCAATCCCATCAGCCATTTCCGTCATCTTGTCTAAAAGTTCTTTATTGTAACTGCCACCCAGGAAGAGGTGGTTGGCCCAGACCTTGGAGAGGGACAACAGCTGGTCCAGACGACCGCCGCCATCTGGCAGGTTGTGGTAGTCGGGCAGGTGGCACAGGATGAACTCCATGCGGGGCCTTCTATTGCTTCTCGGTTTCTGAGTAGGAGCGGAACTGCCCCGCGAAGTCGGCCGCCTGTCGCACCCCTGAGACCAGCTCCTCAACTGCAGCAGCCGCCTCTCCATCCACCAGAGCACCTGCCACCTCGAAGGCACCTTTCCTTGTTTTTCATAAACGTGACCATCTTGAGGAGCACTGGTCTGGTATTTTATATATTATACCTCAATTTTGGTTTCTAATGTTTTGCGCATGATCAGGTTGGGAATCTGGGTTTGGGGTAGAGGTGTAATGCCCTTCTTACTACATTTCACCAGGTACATGATGTCAGCATGACTGATCAGTGCTGTTAACCTTCATCACTGGTTAAGGTGGCATCCGCCAGGTTCTTCTACTCCAGAGTTATTATTTTGCCTTTCCATACTCTTTGGAAGTGAGTCATTAAACCAGCTCACACAGGAATGAAGGAAAAAAAGCTCTACTCCTTGGAGGGACAAATATCTTCACATATTATTTGAAATTCTTCTGTAAGGAAGGTTTATTTCTTCTTTTCATTTATTTAATCATTTATTTATGTAATAATGGGCTCAAATGTGTTTATTTTATGCTTTGGGTAATCCAAACACTATGTTATTTATGAAATTTTATCAGAGCATGGGTGGAGAACCACTTACTCAGCCTGTGCAGGAGTTGGGAGGGTCTGTGTGTGTCTTAAGGATAATGCTATCTGATAGAGCAGGAAGGAACAAGAGCAATATCAACTGAGAGGAAACTGTGACTAATTACATAACAGAGCTTTCCAATTTACTTTGACTTTTATTTTATTTTTGAGATCTTAGACATTCTTCTCAACATTGATCTGTTAAAGAGCACATGATGTACAACTGTGTCTGTCTCCATATTTAGTGGTGATTCACGTAAAGTAGAATTAAGAAAGGTGAGAAAAGTGGCCTCCAGTAAGGTTAAATGACTTATCTATGATGACAAGATGACTCGTCCCCAAAGCTAGTTGGAAACAGAGCTGCAGGGACGTCCAAGTGATGCGTCTCTTTGTGGGATATCTAAGCAACACCCATCCTACCTGCCAGTGTATAGCACACAACTCTGCACTCCAGGAGGGCTGTCTTTAGTCCATTTTATTGTTTTCTTTTTTGACACAGGGTCTCACTCTGTCACCCCGGGCTAGAGTGGAATGGCATCATCATAGCTCACAGCAACCTCAAACTCCTGAGCTCAAGTGATCCTCCTGCCTCAGCCTCCCCAGTAGCTGGGACTTACAGACATATGCCACCACACCCAGCTGATTTTTCTATTTTTTTATAGAGACAAGGTTTTGCTCCTGCTCAGGCTGGTCTCAAATTCAGTCCATCTTTGAATCTGTTATATTCTTCAGTCATGATAGTCCCTCCTTCAATTGTTTTGTTTTCCATGAGGGCATCTGAATCACCCTGTGTGGCTCGAGCTGCCCTAGTCCCACATGTGTGTGCATGTGCCTGTGTGTACCTGTATGCACATGTCTGACTGTTCCTCAGAATCTTTGAAATCAATAACTGAACTCACTGCCTTCCTGGTGCTCCTCTTCCAGTACTTTCCATCTTGGCCGATGATGCAGTCATCTAATCAGGCCCTCAAGCAAGAAACCTACACTTTCTCCCAAGTTCTGTACCAAGAAGTCCTGTTGATTCTGTTTCTGTTTCTTAAACTCTGATCAAACATGTTGAGAAGTTAATACTGGGGGCAACTGGACCTTTTCCCTGTGGGGAACCTCTGAAAGACATGACAGAGAGTTGGTCCACGCAAGGAACATGGAAGTAGGGGTATCCACGAAAACCTATTTGTCACTGGTCACAGGTTGTTTTTAGGGGGAGCATTGATTTTCCAGCACTTCTGGCTTGCCATATAGGCCAAGTAAGTATGTTTATATAGTCAGAACAAGCAGCTTTGGTTGCAGAAGCGAGCTCTGTCTGGGAGGATGTGAGCAGGATGCCAACAACATCTGTTACACGGGAAGGATGTGCATTCAGAGGTGCTTGTCAAAATAAAGACCTGAGCCACCGGACAGCAGAAACAGAAAGAGAGTTGATGTTACAGTAATACTTTGAAGGAAAGACACTGGATATTCTACCACCCTTCAAGATAGTGTACAATAGCAAATTTTTCCATCAAATGTTGATAAAACAGTTCTAGCTGTTCCTGTGGTTGCTCTCTTTGGAATGGCCACAGTTATAGCCAAGGCTACCCAGGCAGCGTGGCCAGCAGATCAAAAGTGAGAAAAATCCTCTTCATCTTTTCCCCTCTTCCAGGGGGTGCTCTGTGCTGCTATCAGCTGCCACCTTCCAGTGAGCCCAGACATCAAACGTGGCTGCTCACACAAGCCCGAGGTAGCTTGGGATAATGGAACCCTCCGTCAAGACCCCTCTGCACCATCTCCTAGTCTTAGCAGCTTGAAAGAGTGGTTTCTCCTCTTGGATTGTCCCTGCTTTTTTTTTTTTTTTTGAAGGTGTTGTCATGAAGACCAAGGCAACAGATACAGACAAGGAAGCTATTATGGGCACAGATCTCATGAGAGAAGAAAAACCTGCTCTTATCATTCAAAAATACAGAAACTTTCAGGAATGTGTGGTTTCTTATGAAGGTAATGAAAGCAGTGTCCCTAAGCACAGGACACCAGCGAAACAGGGAAGATTTCCCCATTACCTGTAGGTTCTCTTCCAACTTCCAAATGGGGACCTGCATTTTCCGACTTGGAGGACTGGGAGAATGGCACACAGAGGAAAAGGAAAGTGATGTTCTGGCTAATTAATCAGGAGTCAAGGCAGGGATGGAGCAGTGCGGAGATAAGGGGAAATTGCGGTTTTGACTGTGAGAAGTTAAACTGAATCAAATTTAAACTTTTGAGAGATAAAAACAGATCTATAAATGCCAGACAGCTAGTGTAAGGAAGTATTTAGTTCTAGGTTGCTTTAAGACCCATTCTTTATCCACTACCCCATCACAAACCTCAAAAAAAGCATGCTGGCATTTCTTAGCAAAAACTGATAAAACGAGTCTAGCCACAAGACATTTTTCTAGTCGGCATAATCATGAATCATTCCTTTCTCTAAGAACTTGATGTCACTACAAGAGCCTCCAATTTCCCCCAATATTTATCATTTGGAAATAAAAACTGTTTACTTGCTATGCATGCCAAACTGATAAAGAAAGTTCCAAGATTAACAAGTGCAATTTACTTGTCAAAGGAGCTATTTCATCATTTCACTGAGCTGTTCCCTTCAGGGACGCTGTGGTACTTTGCCACCATGACTAGGCTGGCTCTAGTCTAAAGTCGTGTTTCGGGCTGGTGGGCCTGACCGTTGTGGTGGACTCGGAAACTCCTTCCAGCTTTTGTTCTGCCGCCAAATAAGAAAATAAGAAAGGATTCCTTTCTCATGCTCTCTAAACTGAAGAAAGTTTTAAATATATTGCTGCAGTAAAGGGAGCCACAAAAAGAAATGAAAACAATATAACCAAAAAAAAAAAAAAGGCAGAATCTACAGTTATTATCTGGATTTCTTAAATCAGAACACAAAGAATTAAGTATAAGTTAATAACAACCACCAGAAAAACTAAAAATATGCTGTAAATTCTCCAAATTACCAGAAGGCAAACACACACACACACACACACACACACATACACACACACACACACACACACACACACGTCATACACACTAAAAAGGAAAGAAAAGAAATAAAGAGAAGAAAGAAAGGAAAGGAAATCCCCAGAGTACATGAAGGGAATACAGAGTATATTGAAAACAAAAATCCCAAATATTAAGTTAGTAATATGTAAAAGATAAAATGTAATCTTCAGTCAATACATTTAAATGAAACACTTATAAATGTAAATAGAATAACATACCTACTGGAAGAAAGGATTGCATAACGAGGCACATATAAGAGGGACAAATTAAAAGATGATGGATGAAGACCCAGCAGGCAAATGCTAACAAAAGAAAGCTAGAGTTCACCATCATACTATTAGACAAGGATAGAGTTAGAGTTATCACTTTCAGCAGAAAGTGATAAATTAGAGCAAATGGGTAACAAATATTAACATAAGGTTACAATGATAATGCCACTGCATTTTATGCACCAAATAACAAGGAGAAAAAAACATAAAGCATGAGCTCTAGGCACTTCTAGAATAAATCAACAAAAAACAGAAGGAGTATGAGACTAACTCATCCTTAATGATATCATGATTGATCAAATGGATAAAAATTCACAAATTAATCGGGGAGGTGGAACAGTGGTTCTGAAACTTCAGCCAGACTCAGAACCCAATGATGTGCTAAAGCATAAATCACTGGGCCTCACCCTATAGCTTCTGCCTCCCTTGGTCTGGGTCTTGCCTGAGAATTTGCATCTGAGAAGTTCCCAGGCCATTCTAATGTTGCCGGGCTGCCAGTCCTGGGATCACACTTTGAAAATATGGTATAGAGGATCAAAATGAAATAATTAATAAAACTTAACTGATATACATACTTTAGAATGTATCTCTAACCATAGAGAAGGAACAGTTTACCTAAAAAAAAAAAAACCCACTTATGAAAGCCACAGAAAAATTCTAAATAAATTAAAAGAAGGAGAAATAGTTTGGAATCAAATATTTCAAGCAATAAATTTGGACATTGACAGACCCAATCTTTTTAAAACATGGAATATAAAAACATGGAATTTTGCTAAACTCCAGAAACACATGTAGAAAACATACAGTCCGACATACCTACATAGACTGAATATAAATGAATAATCACAACCAAAGAAATTAAAATAAATCTGAAAACAGCATGTATGTATATATAATGCATAATATATAATATTTTTCAGGAGAGGTACTAGACTCAAGAAGAAAAGATTTACTTTTACTCTGACCTGTTGCATGCTTTCTGAGTTCTCTGACTGTGCGTGTGTACTATTTTTAAAAATCATATCAACAAGGTTCATTTGGGTGGTGAAACTGAAGACCTTTTGATTTTTGCTTTTGTTTTTCTTCCAGTGTCCCTGTATGAAGTATTAATGTTTGTAAAATAAAAAAAGAAAGGAAAGAATAAATATTAATAGTCTCCCTATCTTGTCTAAGCTGATTTTGAAGAAAGATAAAATGTCAGACAACTCTAAGCAATTCAGCTTTTCTTATTCATGTGAAAAAGTGGGTATATTTCTGCAGTGGATCTGGTCAGGGACTGAAGCCCAGCTGGTTTCTCTTGCACCAGTCACCAGCTCAGCCCTTGCCCAGCCCTCCTTCCCCTGGTGCAGGCTCCCTGGGCAAGGGAGCTTTTCCATGAGCAGCCAACTCCTGAGAGCCAGCTGGCTGGGGCGGCTTCCATGCTGGTTCCAGCTCAATACAACATTCCAAAATGTTAATAACTTATGTTTTGCATATTAACCATGCAGTAGGAATGGTCACAAAAAAAGAAGAAGAAAAGAAAAGAAAGACTTCTTTGAGAAAGAATGAAAGGGAGCCAGAGGCAGGAAGTAGGGGGGAATGAAGAACAGAGGAGAGTCAATAATGAAACGTGTCGTGGTGGAAATTCAGTACAGAGAACCATATTGGAAGACGTGGCTGCTCTGAAGGGTGTCAGATCACGAGCACAAGGATGATCCAGGGATGAACTGGCAGCAGGAATCTCCAGGGAAGACAAGATTGAGGCTTGCGGTTCCACCAACCCAGACTCCAAGCAGAACTCAAAGGCTCCCCTGCAGGCCGGGCGCTGTGGCTCACGCCTGTAATCCTAGCTCTCTGGGAGGCCGAGGTGGGCGGATCGTTCTGAGCTCGGGAGTTCGAGACCAGCCTGAGCAAGAGCGAGACCTCATCTCTACCAAAAATAGAAAGAAATTAAT